>UESW01004607.1:656126-744707 GCA_900491605.1 Calamus simplicifolius | reverse complement strand
ATCTTGGTGTGATCCGAATGGGAAACAATGGTGTTTCCAAAATATGTGGGATAGGAGAAGTAGTGGTCCAGACCCGTGAAGGCAGCAGATTGATACTCAAAGAGGTCAGACATGTTCCAGATCTCAGGATGAATCTCATCTCAGCAGGCAAGCTAGATGAAGAGGGATATGTTAGCCAGTTTGGGGGAGATCAATGGAAGTTAATCAAAGGTGCTATGGTGATTACCAAAGGACAGAGATCATGCACATTATACAAGTTGCAGTCCAGTTTGGTTAGGGGAGAGGTATGCGCAGCAGAGCATGATACTGCAGATTTGTGGCACAAGAGATTAGGCCATATTGGCGGAAAGGGATTGCAAACTCTCGTCAGGGCAGGGGTCTTACCAGAGATACAGGACAGAGTTCTCAGTGATTGTACCCACTGTGTGGTGGGTAAGCAGCACAGGGTGACATTTCAGAGTAGCTCCAAGAAGAAGACTGGCCTTTTGGAGCAAGTGTACTCAGATGTGTGTGGACCCATGAGGGAGAAGACCTTAGGAGGAGCCTCATATTTCGTCACATTTATAGATGATGCTTCCAGAAAGGTGTGGGTTTTTGTTTTAAAGTCCAAGGACCAGGTGGCAGCAGTTTTTGAGTTTTTTCACAGGCTTGTGGAGAGGCAGACAGGAAAGAAGTTGAGATGCATTCGTACAGACAATGGGGGAGAGTACATAGGAGTCTTTCACCAGTACTGCAGAGCACAAGGCATCAGACATGAGCAAACAGTGCCAAAGACTCCACAGGAGAATGGAGTAGCTGAGAGAATGAACAGGACAATAGTGGAGAGAGTCAGGTGCATGCTCTCCCAGTCCAAGTTGCCCAAGAGCTTTTGGGGGGAGGCAGTCCAGACAGCATGTTATTTGATAAATAGATCTCCCTCATCAGCTCTAGATGGAGAGGTGCCAGAGAAGGTGTGGACAGGCAAGAATGTCAGATATGATTATCTAAGGATTTTTGGCTGCAGGGCATTTGTGCATGTGCCTAAGGATGAGAGGACAAAGTTAGATGACAAGACAAGACAATGTATCTTTCTGGGGTTTGGTGATGAGCAGTTTGGCTATAAGCTGTGGGACCCAGTTGATAGGAAGGTAGTCAGGAGCAGAGATGTCATATTCTATGAGGATCAAACCATAGAAGACATCAAGAGGGCAGAGCATCAGTCTGAGTCAGATATGTATGGCCCAGTAGATATAGAGCCTGTCAGTCCTCCAGCAGTTCATGCAGATGAGCCAGAGAAACAGCCAGTACAGGGTGCAGATGAGCAGCAGCCTACACCTATTGAGGATACAGATCAGGAGATTCAGATCCCTGAGGAGGAGCTACCGACAGAGGTGAGGAGATCCACGAGAGCAAGGCAACCATCTAGTCGGTATTCAGTGCATGAATATATCATGTTGACAGATGCAGATGAGCCAGAGTCATATGAGGCGGCCCATGTCAGTGAGCAGCGGGAGCAGTGGCAGAGAGCTATGCAGGAGGAGATGGACTCTCTTCTGCATAATCATACATATGACTTGGTAGCTAGGCCCAAGGGGAGAAAGGTACTCAGAAACAAGTGGGTCTACAAGGTAAAGGCAGAAGAGAAAAGCTCACAGCCTAGATATAAAGCACGACTAGTTGTGAAGGGCTTTGCACAAAAGAAGGGAGTTGATTTCGATGAGATATTTTCTCCAGTAGTGAAGATGACCTCAATCAGGACGGTGTTAGGATTGGCAGCTAGCATGAACATGGAGGTAGAGCAGTTGGACGTGAAGACAGCATTCTTGCACGGTGACTTAGAGGAAGAGGTCTATATGGAGCAGCCTGAAGGTTTCAAGGTGAAAGGCAAGGAGCACATGGTGTGCAGACTCAGAAAGAGTCTGTATGGTCTCAAGCAGGCGCCCCGGCAGTGGTACAGAAAGTTTGAGGCTTTCATGGTACAGGTTGGTTATAAAAGAACAACCACAGATCATTGTGTCTTCATTAGAAGGTTCCCTGGAGGTGATTTTATCATCCTTCTCTTATATGTGGATGATATGTTGATTGTTGGGCAGGACTCCAGCAAGATTGCCACACTGAAGAAGGAGTTAGGGAAAGCTTTTGATATGAAGGATATGGGGCCAGTGAAACAAATATTGGGGATGCATGTATTCAGGGATAGACAAGCATGCAGGTTATGGTTGTCCCAGAAGAAATACATAGAGAAGGTGCTTCAGAGATTCAGCATGAGCAATGCCAAGTCAGTGGCATGTCCACTAGCTGGACACTTCAAGCTGAGTTCAGAGCAGAGCCCAGCCTCAGAGGAAGAGAAGCAGGAGATGAATAGAGTCCCTTATGCCTCAGCCGTGGGTAGTCTTATGTATGCTATGGTCTGTACCCGACCAGACTTAGCATATGCAGTTGGCTTAGTGAGCAGGTTCCTAGCGAATCCAGGAAAGGAGCATTGGGCAGCAGTCAAATGGATCATGAGGTACTTGAGAGGTACAACTAGCTTGAGTCTTTGTTATGGACAGGGAGAACCTGTGTTACAGACATATACAGATGCAGATATGGCAGGAGATGTTGACTCCAGGAAGTCCACATCCGGTTACTTGGTTACATTTGCAGGAGGTGCAATTTCATGGCAGTCCAAGTTACAGAAGTGTGTTGCATTATCGTCCACAGAGGCCGAGTACATAGCAGTGACAGAAGGATGCAAGGAGATATTGTGGCTGAAGAGATTTCTTCAGGAGCTGGGTGTTAGACATGATACTTATGTGGTCTATTGTGACAATCAGAGCACTATTCACCTGAGCAAGAATCCGACTTTTCACTCCAAGTCGAAGCACATTGATATGCGTTATCACTGGATCAGACAGGTCCTGGAAGAGAAGCAGTTGCTGTTGGAGAAGATCCATACAGATGATAATGGGTCAGATATAATGACAAAGTCATTACCTATCAAGAAGGTTGAAGCTTGTAGAAAGAAAGCAGGCTTGGTGGATTTCCCCACGTAGTCGGGAGGGGAGATATTGTTGGGTGCTCCCTCCACGTGGGGAGGGAACCGGCCCATGATAACAAACTGCATCACAGTTTGTTACGGAGCCCATGATAACAAACTGCATCACAGTTTGTTACGGAGCTGTTTTCAAAAAGGGAAAACAAACCCGGAAATAAAGTAGGGGAGAGAGATCCGTATGTGGCAGATACGAGAGAAGAAAAATCCCAGATTGGGGGGAGAGAGCTGTGTGCGGCCTGAGAGAGATCCAGAGAAGCCCAGGCTTGGGAAAATCCTGTGCAACCTCAGGAGGTCGATACGGACGAGTCTGAGAGCAGATTTGGGGGGCACGGAAGAGCAACCACACGTTGGTGAGATCCTTCTTGTACCCACATCAACTATTATTTTAAGTTCGAAGTGTTTCCTAATTTTTGGGCAAAAAGAAATTAGGAGAAAAGTTGTAATCTTTTATTAAGATTAGTGAAGTGCTCTCGGAATTTGCCCCGTGGTTTTTTCCTTTCACATTGGAGGGGTTTTCCACGTAAATTTGGTGTTTTTGTGTGGTGTTTATTTTTATTCCGCATATTCTGTGATGTGGTAGATCGGTATATTTTTCTGTGATTGTGCACGCATATTTGTTCCGAGGGTGATTGAGGGTGTATTCCCAACAGATATGATAATTCCCTGGGCCACCGTGGGTGCAAGGTGCAGCCCATATCCTTCCACTGAAGAGAGAGCGGGAGGGATTCGCTCATAGAAAAAAAATTGTACATTATATTAGGTGTAGCAAATCTTATATGGACTATATCGCTCTTTTATATGCATACGATACTTATTAAAAAATATTAAGATAGTTTTACGATATTCTAAGAAAAAAAAATTACGATACTTCAGTTTTAAACTTACGTTATAATTTAAGACATCCGTTAAGAAAGTCAAAAAAATTACGACATCTCAGTTTTAAACTTATGACACCGTAGTTTATAAAATTAAGACACCCGTCAAAAAAAAAAAAAAAAAAACAACAACATCCCAGTTGTAAATTTACGATACCATACTCACTCAGAAAATGTGTCTATACACAATTCTAAAAAAAAACCCATCTGATTCAGCTTTTTTTTGGAATTTATGTACAGACATTTTCTGAGTGAATGTCGTAATTTTATAATTACGGTGTCGTAAATTTACAACTGGAATGACGTAATTTTTTTTTTTACTTCTTAATGGATGTCTTAATTTTATAACTACGGTGTCGTAAGTTTAAAACTGGGGTGTCGTTTTAAATTTGACATGACGTGCATTAATATGCGTTCAGCTTTTTTTTTTTTGAAATTTGTGTACGACTGCTTCTGAATGGGTATCGTAATTTATAACTATGGTATCATAAGTTTATAATTGGGGTGTAGTGATTTTTTTTTTACTTTCAGATAGGTGTCTTAATATATAACTACGGTATATACGGTATCGTAAGTGTAGAGCTATCTTAATATTTTTAATAAGTATCGTATGTATATAAACTAATAAAAAATAATATAATTTAAGTAAAATTTACTATACCGAATGCGATGGACAAAATGTTTTCCTTCGCTGCTATGCTAAAATACCTCCTTGGGATAGGCGAAGCCCAAGCCTTCGCTCGAGTCTAATTATTGCTACCAAACTTTGGAATAAACAAGCCAGCAAAACGCACCTTCAGCGCTTAGACTCCGCTCCGGTAACAGCCTCCTCTCGCCTCGCGTGAGGGGCTGAGACATGCGTGGAGCCCCATAAGGACCCGGCTCGAATGGTTAATGGCCAAATTTTCTCACAGATATTCGATTGATCCGAACTTTCCGAATCGATAGAACAGGACTTCTTTAAGATATCGAAAAAAATAAAAAAATAAAAACTTTTCTTAAAATCATAAAAAACCTTTTTATCAATAAAAAAAAAGATAACATTATAAATTTCATATACGATTGATCTAATTAAAAGGAAAGATTGCTTAACTAATTCCATTGCATACATTCATCACTATGAAATTTTAAAAAGAGACCATAATGCATGAGTGCCTACCCAATCATATAAAATTATCACATAATCAATTATAATTAAAAGAGTACAATGCTTGTTATCTCAAACCAATTTTAAATATTTGCGGAAGCAAATCGCATATCCTAAAATTTTTGTTTGATGATCGATACCATATTAATTTAATAATAAAATAATAAAAAGATTAAAAAATTGACCTTAAAAAATCTTATTTTGATAGAATAATAATTACCACCCCTTATTAATAATTAATTAATTAAAATTTAAGATAACTTTGAATTTTGGAGATGGGTGATGTGGGAGAGAGAAAATCTCTCTCATAATCCCATATATCTATCCAACAACCCATTATTGATTTATTTTGATATCTTTAACGTGGGATGATATGGGCTCATGATCCCATATATTTCTTCAACAATAAAATAACTTTCATATGAACATGCCTATAAAGTGTTTCCTAGCACATGTATAATTATTAATTTAAAATAATTTAATTTATTTTAAAAATTGTAATATTTAAAATAGAAATTAATCCAATAATTTCTATAGAAAATTAATTTAGAATTCTTAATTTTAAATTAATAATTCAACCCAACATATCATAAAGTTCACATAATTTAATAGAGCTGTTTAAAGGAACTATGGACATTATAATTTTAAGCTCCAATAATTTTGATATTTAATTAACATCTTAATTAAAATATTAAATTTATTAATTCCAAATTACTTTACTAAAATTTTAGAACTGCATTCTCAAAATATAAAATTAATTATATAAAAGAATTTGAATTATCTTACTACATATAAATCAATCATATACCCATAAATGCTTCATAATTAAAGCAAGGTATTTTTTGTTAACCTCTTTAATTATATATTTCTTCATAATTGATTAATCTAATCATAAATTGAGCGCTCTTATTATTCAAGTTTCGAATCAATACTTATGGAATCGTCCAACTTCTTCACGAAGGAATGGAGCAGGAACTATGAACATTATAATTTTAAGCTTCAATAATTTTAATATTTAATTAACATCTTAATTAAAATATTAAAATTATTAATTCCAAATTACTCTACTAAAAATTTGAAACTGCATTCTTAAAATTATAAAATTAATTATATTCAAAAGAATTTGAATTATATATATAGTCACTACATATAATTAATCCTTCATAAATGGTTCATAATTAAGCAAATATTTTCGTTAACCTCTTAATATAGCTTTCTCCATAAGTACTATTGATTCTATAATAAATAATATATTTATGATCTAATCATAATTGAGCACTCTTATTATTTAAGGCCCCGAATTAATACTTAGATTTCATCTTATATAGTAATATTTTTGGCTATTTATGTTATTATATTTTTAATATACCAAGAATTTTGTGCTTATCAAAAAAATTCAATCAATAGGAGTCTATTAATTACTCAGAATTAAGATCATATATCATCATTGATTAATTTTGAATGCTCTATTTCAACAACGAAATCTATTAGACATTCATAATTAATCACGTTCTAGTCCTATATAATCAAATTATATAAAGTGCTTTTATTTTGATAATCTCATTATCAACCATCTAGATAAGATCATTTCATTCAAATGTAATAAACTATGCTAATGATTTTAAATTAAAGATCTCAACTTTAATTTATAATTATAGACAGATTTAAATTATTTACTTTAAATATTATCCTCCGTACATAATACTTATATACAATATTTAAAGTAACAATTAAATAATCTAGATATTTTTGATATTTATAAGCATCAAAACATGCATACAAAATAATATTAAAAAATTTCTTAAATTAATCAACAAAATAATACATCTTATTTGTTTATGGGCACATATCCCAACACAACCACAATATACTTAATATTTTAACTTTTTATTACTTTAAACTATTTAATTTTTTTTCCTTGCCAATATTTTTCAGCTGGTTTTCCTCTACTATTTTCTCGTCCATTAATTTTTTTTGGTCAAATTTGTTTTACTAATTTCTTTATGCTTTTGCCTGTTTATCGATTAATCTTCATCATCAATTTTGATTAATTTAACACATTAATCCGGCTTAACTTTTGTTAAGTATTTGATATTCTTCCTTTTCTACCTAAATTAATAATTTTTATTAGAATTTATTATATTTAAAATTTTACATGATTATTAAATTATATATTTTATATATTTTTTAAATGAGTAAGTGACTATTACAAACTATTAAGATACGGCTAATGAAATTGTTTATAATCATTGTTTTTCACCGATTCTAACTCCTAGCTTAATTATTCTCTCTCTCTTTTTCCTTTTTCATGTAAAACGAGGGAGTAGATGTGAATAGAGAGTAAGAGAATACAATAACTTCTTCTATATAAAAAGAGAATAAGAGAATAAGACATACAATAACTCATTTTTATCTATGTTTTTATGGTTTCTCTAATTTAAATTCGTTTTCTCATCTCTATGCTCTTTGTGGTTTGTCTAATTTAAATTCCTTTTCTCATCATCTTCTTTTAACTAATTTTTTCGTTACCAATGTTTTTTTTTTCATCTCCCTCTTTTCACTTGCTCGTACAAAGCACCAAAAGTCATTAGATAACTTTTTTTCCTCACCTTTCAATTGTAATTTTTTAATCATTTCAATAAAAATAAAATATTGAAAATATGTAAATTGTTTTCTTCCAATATCTTGTCATATTACACATAAATTTTAAAATAATTATTTTTTATCACAATAAAGCAATCATTTAATTAAAAATTCTATATACCTTTATAAAAGATTACATCATATAAAATGCATGTTTAAAATAGATGCTATGTCACATAAAATGTATTGAATTTTGAAGAAGAGAAAATGCATACATGTATATATATTATCTGTGGACTCACCCTTGTGACAAATTGTATTCCAAGACACACAAATTTTATGATAACTAATCGTACACCAATGTATTGCACACATACATTTGATTCATTGATCATGGTCGTTAAAAAACACATATCAAAATCTATGATTTTTAATTAATTAAATAAAACTATAAATTATTTTAATAAATCAAATTTTATAATCTATAATTAAAATATAATTACTACTTATTCAACTTAGTATGTACCATGAATCTATGTAAAAAAAGTCATTCAAATGCATATGTACTTCAATGAAATAACATGTTATCTTTGCACTGATTAATTTAAAAATTATTTTTTTGTCGATATAGTTTCACCCTGTTACATATTGATGCTTAAAAATAATAAAATTTAATTTAATTATAGATATTTTAAACTATGTAAGATGCATTTATTCTTTACATGTACATATTATTGCTTTCTTTCTTTAAAATAAAAATAGAATAAAAATTTTAAAATTTAGAAATATTTTTTTATTAAAAAAATTATAGATTGATTAATTATTTTATAAAATAATATGAAATAAGTAATTTTATAATTGCATGGGTGTTGATTCGGTTTAATTTTAAAAACAGAAATAAGATAAAGTTTTTAAACTAATTTTATAAATTAGCTATTATTTATAAAATAATATGGAATATATAATTTTTAAAATTTTATCTTATATCATAAAATATTTTTAGGACCCCCAATATCAGTTCAACCATCCTATAATCATACATTAGATACATGCCTGAATGAAAATAAATTAAAATGACATTGCAAAGGAGAAGATCTCGTCGAGCTTTAGGATAAAAATTTGAATTTGAATCATTGATTTTTGTTTTTAAAAAATAATTATATCAAAATATATCAATTTATTATTATTATTTAATTGAGCATGCAAATTGATTTAATTTTCTAAGTTAGACATAATTTTGGCGGCCGTCAGCGCTTTTGTGATTGTCTCTCACGTGACATGATGGGGCAAAGGTAATGGCCAAGCTGACTTTTAAAAATATAGGGAAGCGCTTAACGAGATAACGAAAAAAAAGAAAAAAGGACGGGGTTCTGACCATCTGTTTTGTTCTTAGCTATATTTAAATATAATCAATATATTATATACATATTTTTTTATTTTAATTTTATTATATATAAATAAATTTAATTATATTTGATCAGCTTTTTTTTTTTTAAATTCATACGAATCTCATAATATTAATTTTTATCATACTTTTAAAAAAATATTTTAGAATAAAAATATATAAATATTTTTGTATATTTATAATTCATGTAGCCCATCAATATAGTTGGAAAAACGTTTAGATGAGTTGAATTGAGTATATAAAAATATAAATATATAAAAATTCTCATATATGATCAGGTTTATATTTCTAAAGAAAGATCTTTGTGCACCACCTTCGATATACGAAGATGCGCACCGAACGTGAGCCCATGCAAGTGCGCATGTGAGGTGCATCATGGCCCATGGGCCATGGCACACGCGCTCGCATGAGCGCATGCCCGATGCGCAACTTATGCACATGAGCAATAGAACGTGCACTTGCATGGACGTGCAGTTAATGCACACGCGTGTCTTCATACATAGAAAGCGGTGCGTATAAAAATATTTCTTTGTCTAAATTAAGCTTTGCGCATGTTTGATGCATGTCTTCATGCACCGGAGGCGGTTCACAAAGATATTTCCTTCTCTAAATTAAGCTCGGCCCAAAATTAGAATGGGCTTAGAAACTCAAACTCAGCCTGGCTAGTCCAGCTCCATGAGCCTATATAAAACTTTGACCCAAGTTCTGAAATTTTTAAGGCCAGCCACAAGTCGCGGCTTCGAGGCCACCTGTACCGCGATCACTCCTAATTCAGAGTAAATGACGCGAATAATATGCTCCAGATCTGATTTCAGTCAGATAGGCAAGATTCAATGGTCACAGCTCGACCTGATCCCATATCCCCATCTGAACATTTAAATCTGACCATGATTACCATCGTATTCAAATTAAATTTATCCATGCAATGCTTGACTTGGCGCTTTTTTTTTTTTTTTTTGTTCTTTCCTCCTCCTTCGCTTTCCATGATGCATCCATCATCATGCGTGTATCTGTTCCACGAACCTTACAGATGTCACGGATGAAGATAGAGACGACGCCTCTCATCTCATCCCAAGAACGTCATCGCCGCCTCCTTTGATGCCTCAGATCCACCACCGCCGTCAATAGATTCCAGTTCGCATTAGAGTGAGGATGAGAAAATTAACCCAGAGGTTAATAAGTAACCGATGGCAGATTTTGGAAATACGATGAAGGCGTTTTCTCTTTTATATTTCCCTTTCCTGCTTTGCTTTTTTTCTTTTTTTTTTTTTTTTTTTTTAATCCAACTTAACCCAAATATGGAACAAATTTTTAGCTAATTTAAATTATTTTTCTAAATCAAAATTTTGAAGGAGATGCATGTTATGGATAGAGTTTAATTTCATCAAGAGGAAGTTTGAATTTGATTTGGCCAACTAAGGAGCTGATTTTGGGGTTGCAACTTCCAAATCTGATTTTGAAGAGGATTTGTTGGAGATTTTAAGACAGCAAATCAGTCCATGGTTGTCAAAAGTGTGGAGCCAGTTTTGAAAATCAGTCCATGTTGCCAAAAGTGTGGAGCCAATTTTGGGATGGGATTAGATTGGAGGAGATTCTTCTATCCTTGCTGTGTCTTCTTCAACCGGTGAAGTTGAGCGAAAAAAAAAAAAGAATAGAAGGCTCTGTGAGGACATCCTCCGTGTGTCATAGATCCTGATTCAACTCTTTGGATCATAAGAGTTTCTGAGAGTGTGTGTTTTGAGGGCTTGTACCTGATTCAACTCTTAGTGAAGCCTTGCAGATCCTGTGCCGTGTGGACGTAGTCCAGTTTGGGTAAACCACGTAAAATCCTCGTCTCTCGCTATTTTCTTTTGGATTTTGGTTCCTATTATTATTCTGTGTTTTTATTGATTTTATCGCAACTGCGTGCTTGGTTGTACTAATAGCGATCTTATTAGAGGAATATTTGTTGTATTCCCTATCAAATTGGTATCAGAGCTTGGTTTTCTTCATATTATTACGGTCGGACAAATCAATAAAGAGATTGTAGAAGACAATATCAAAATAGAGAAATTTAATGGTCACAATTTTGAATGGTAGAGGATGCAAATTGAGGACTACCTATATCAGAAGGATCTTTACCTTCGAAAGAAGCCGGATTCAATGAGTGACTCAGATTGGATGATTCTGGATAGGAAAGCCCTGGCCACGATCAGATTGTCGTTGACACCTCAAGTGGCGTATAATATTACAAAGGAAAAGACCACAGTGGATATGATGACCGCTTTAACAAAGCTGTATGAAAAACCTTCCACCTCAAACAAGATATTTCTATGAAAAAGCTCTTCAATTTGAAGATGGCTGGGAATAGTTCAGTGACGGAGCATCTGAACGAGTTCAACATGATGATTAATCAATTGGAGTCGGTCTATGTTGCTTTTGATGATTCATTCAGGGCTCTTCTTTTCTTATGTTCCTTGCCAGAGAGTTGGGACAATCTTGTGATGACAGTCAGCAACTCGGTATCAGGTAACCTTACATTCAATGATGCAGTTAGTTGTATATTGAATGATGAGATGAGAAGAAAGGCTATGAGTGGGACTTCTACAAATGTTGCACTCATGGTGGATACCAGAGAAAGATCACAAGAGAGAAGAAATCAAAGAAAGGCCGGTCCAAGAGCAGAGGAAAGTTCAAAGGGAGATTCCCATGAAGTGTTGGAACTGCGGGAAGAAAGGTCACATGAGTAAGGATTGTTGGGGTAAGAAGAAGGAAAAAGGTGCAGAGAGCAAGATAGAAGGTTAGGAAGCAAATGTTGTGAGTACTATTGAGCATAATTTTGAGGATGTGTGCCTGTCAGTCAGCGATGGGGCAAACTCAGATCTGTGGTTTGTAGACTCAGGGGCTTCTTACCATTGCAGCTCAAAGAGACACCTATTTTTGGATTTTGTCCAAGGAGATTTTGATCATGTCACAGTTGGCAATGGACAACAGAACAAAATTATGGATAAAGAACAATTGTACTGAAGCCAGTGACAGATAGAGAATTGAGACTTGCACAAGCCAGATACATCCCAGAGTTAAAGAAAAACCTAATTTCTACCAGCCAGCTTGATGTTGAGGGTTATGTATCGTTTTTGGTAATTCTCAGTGGAAGATTACTAAAGGGTCTATGGTTGTTGTCAAAGGGAAGCGGACATGCACTATCTACTTCTTGGCAGACAGTGAGAATTCAGTTTCAGTGTCAGCAGGAGACACGGGTACAGTGACTACATTATGACACAGGAGGCTCGGTCATCTTAGTGAGAAGAACTTGAATATTCTATACAGGAGAGAACTTCTACCTGGTCTAAAGAAGGTGAATCTAGAGTTTTGTGAAGAGTATATCTATAGTAAGCAGAAAGCAGTGAGTTTTTAGTTAGCAAGAACTCAAAAGAAGACTGAAAGGTTGGAGTTGGTTCATTTAGATGTATGGGGTCTAGCACCAGTGGCATCATATGCGGGCAATAAGTACTTTGTCACGTTTATAGATGATTTCAGCAGGAAAGTCTGGGTGTTTGCTATGAATAAAAAGTCTGAGGTCTTTGGCATCTTCAAGAGATGGAGAGTCATGTGTGAAAGCCAAACTGGAGCAAGTCTCAAGTGTCTCAAGAAAGATAACGGTGGTGAATACTGCAGCAGAGAGTTTGATGTCTACTGCGCAGAGCATGGAATCAGAAGGATCAAGACCGTCTCAGGGACACCAGAGCAGAATGGTGTGGCAAAAAAATGAACAAGACCATTCTTGAGAGAGAGAGGAGTATGAGGTTTGACTCAGGTCTACCTACATATTTTTGGGCGGCAGCACTGGACACCGCAGTGTATTTGATCAACAGGAGTCCATCCAGTGCATTGGATGGTGGGATTCCAGAGGAGGTTTGGACAAGAAAACAGGTAAAACTTTCTTTTCTTAAAGTATTTGGCTGCATTGCTTATTCTCTAATTGAGAAAGAGAAGAGGAGTAAGTTAGACTCCAAGTCTACAAAGAGTGTTTTCATTGGATACGATGGCGATGAGTATGGCTACAAGCTCTGGGATTTCTAGAACAATAAGATCATTCGAAGCAGGAATGTGCTATTTGATGAAGCATACTTACAAAGACAGGAAGGATGCAGTGGAAGAAAATAAACAGGAGTTTATAGAACTCATCCTGTCAGAGATGGAGAAATTCCCCGAGTGCAAACTGAAGATGGAAACTCTAAGGATGTGGAGGAGGAAGATGTGGTTGGAACAGACAGCCATATGCATACATCGGTACCTCAGCCGATGTCCCCACAGTTGAGGAGGACTACGAGGGTTACCAGGCCATCACAGAGGTATTCTGCTAATGATTATGTTTTGTACACAGATTCTGGAGAGCCAGAATGTTTTGTTGAAGCCATGCAGGATGAAGCTAAGGTCAAGTGGGAGTTGGCTATGAAAGAGGAGATGGACTCTTTAAAGCAAAACAAGACTTGGGATCTTGTGAAGTTACCCACTCGCAAGAAAGCTCTGTTCAATAAATGGGTGTACAAGATGAAAATGAGATTGATGGTACCAAGAGATACAAGGCAAGGTTAGTTGTCAAGGGTTATGCACAGAAAGAGAGAATTGACTTTCAGGAGATCTTTTCCCAGTAGTCAAGATGACATCAATCAGGGTGATTCTGAGCATGGTAGCAGTGGAGGATCTTCATCTAAGCAGCTAGATGTGAAGACAGCATTTCTTCATGGAGATTTGGAGGAGGAGCTATACATGCACCAGCCAGAAGGTTTTCAGGTCAGGGGAAAGGATGATGGTCTGCAGATTGAAGAAAAGTTTGTATGGTCTGAAGCAGGCTCTGCGGCAATGGTACCTCAACTTTGACGATTTCATGCTAGAGAAAGGCTTCACCAGATGCCAATCAATCATTGTGTGTACTTTCAGAGGTACGTTACAAATGAGTTCATTATTTTATCCTTGTATGTGGACGATATGCTTGTAGCAGGTTCCAGTATGAGGAAGATAGAAGAACTCAAGAAACTGATGGCAAAGAAGTTCTCAATGAAGGATTTGGGAGAGGCGAAGCATATCTTGGCATGAGGATCAATAGAGATAGGAAGCAACGGAAGCTGTGGCTATCTTAGGAGGACTATGTAGAGAAGGTACTGAAGAGGTTCAATATGAAGAATGCAAAGGCAGTGTCAGCACCTTTGACAGCACACTTCAAGCTCAGCAAGCAATTGTGTCCAACAACTCAGAAGGCAAGGGATGAGATGATTAGAATTTCATATGCCTCAGCCGTGGGAAGTCTAATGTATGCAATGGTTTGCACAAGACCGGATATCACACAAACAGTGGGAGCAGTCAGCAGGTACATACAGAATCCAGGCAAGGAGCACTGGAATGCAACGAAGTAAATCTTGAGATATCTCAGGGGTACTCAACTTACAGTTTGTGTTATGGAGGTGATAGTCTTCAAGTACAAGGATTTGTAGATGCAGATCACTCTGGTGACAGAGGCAGTGAGAGGAGCACCACTGGTTATGTTTTTACTGTCGGTGATACAGTAGTGAGCTGGGTATCTCAGTTGCATAAGATAGTGGCATTGTCAACTACAGAAGCTGAGTATGTGGCGATCACTGAAGCTAGTAAAGAGATGATCCGATTACAGAGGTTGATGGATGAGCTCGGCAAGGAGCACGAGTGTAATACATTATGGAGCGATAACCAGAGCGCAATTTACTTGACAAGGAATCCAGCATTTCATGAAGAACCAAGTACATTCAGCTTAGGTATCATTTCATACGCAGTGCGTTGGATGAGGAGCAGTTGAAGCTAGAGAAAATTGATGGAGCTAAGAATCCTGCAGATATGTTCACCAAGGTTGTGAGCAGAGACAAGTTGAGTCTCTGTTGCAATTTGGTGAAGCTTTCCAAGAGATAGATCAGGAGAGCGCGGCACAGAGAAAGAAGGTAGATCTAAGATTGATGTCATTAATCTCCAAGTGGGAGATTGTTATGGATGGAGCTTAATTTCATCAAGAGGGAGTTTGAATTCGAATTTTGAATTCGATTTGGCTAACTAAGGAAGCTGATTTTGGAAAGGATTTGTTACAACTTCCAAATTTAATTTTGGGAAGGATTTGTTGGAGATTTTCAAGGCAGCAAATCAGTCCATGGTTGCTAAAAGTATGAAGCCAGTTTTTAAAATCAGTCCATGGTTGCCAAAAGTGTGGAGCCAGTTTTGGGATGAGATTAGATTGAAGGAGAGTCTTCGATCCTTGGTGTGTCTTCTTCAACCGGTGAAGTTGAGCGAAAAAAAAGAAGAATAGGAAGCTCTGTGAGGACATCCTTCGTGTGCTGTAGATCCTGATTCAACTCTCTGTATTATAAGAGTTTTGAGAGAGTGTGTTTTGAGGGCTTGTACCTGATTCAACTCTTAGTGTAGCCTTGCAGATCCTATGCCGCCATGGACGTAGCCCAATTTGGGTGAACTACGTAAAATCCCCATCTCTCGCTGTTTTCTTTTGGATTTTGGTTCCTATTATTGTTCTGTATTTTTGTTGATTTTATCGTAGCTGCGTGCTTGACCGTACTAATAACGATCTTATTAGATGAATATTTATTGTATTCCCTATCAATTAGTCCCAAAGTTTCTACTTTCCGATAGCAAGGATAAGATTTTTGCAAACAAACGAAACAAAATCATTGACAGCTCTATCACAAACGAGTTATGCTATCTTTGGATTCCAACAAGTTAATCTCTAAGCAAGGATGTTATTGATCTTTCAATCTATAATAACAATCAATTCAATACTTTTTAAATGTAGTGTGCGTATATCTAAATTAATCACTGGCCACAGCTCACGGCTTCACCTTCACCACCTCTTCTTCGTTAGCATGCCCTTGGCCTGGTCGGAGCTTTGCGCTGTCATAAATGTTATGAAGCACTAGAATCTCTCACCAATGATACCATGCGGATTCAACTCGAGAAGTAGATTAAAATGAACTTCTGAAACACAAACGCTTCGAGTTGATGGCAATGGAGAAGGTGGGCTCGAGTTGTAGATGCCCAAAGTCTTACCACCTTAGCAATGTCAGGAGCCTGCATTTCACCTACTTTTACAGGTAGAGGCATTCAAGTTCATAACAAATGACAAAGAAACTGAAGAAATTGTGAATTCAAATTCGACAACTCTGAAAAAAAAAAAGGAAAAAAAAATTCAACCATCTACAAACGAATGATATATCTAACACAACATGATCAAGTATACTTTTAAACATATCTTCCCTCTTCTCCCTCCTGCTGTCCCTGAACAACTAATTAGACAGGTAACAGAAAAATCATGTAGCTGATGAAGAGTTAACCGCAGTGCTGCTTCCAATTTAAAAGTTGGGCACCGAGGGAAGAGCTTGAAACTGAAGCAGTAAAGCATCATCAAAGGAATTGGACACATTTCACTCCACCTTGCCACGAACCCTGTTGAGCTACCAAAATGAAAATGGCTCAAGGAAATGTGAAGGAGCCACCGATTTGGGAACTCCCAGATGGGGGATTGATGGCAACCCAAAGCAGTGATATAGTGATTGCAACGAGTCCAGACCACACAAATACTATGGTCGGCGTCCTTCCTCTCCTCCCCATCAGCCCCTTAGCAAATGGATAGAGATGAGCCAAGACCCAGAAGCTGAAGAACACCCCACCTAATAACTTGCTCCACTGCGGCAACTCACTGTATATGGTCCGACTGAAACCAACTGCAATAGCTATCAAATTCACCATCATGATTGTGATGGGCAGTATCATCAAAGATGTCCACTTGACAAGGTAGAGGTCAGCAAACTCATCATCCACATCATCACCAGCTGACTTCGAAGTGAGGGTGAATGAGATTTCAATCCCTGCAATCACTTTTAATAACCCCTGAAGCACAGCAGCAATGTGAGCACTGGTTCCTCCAATCACCCAAAACTGCTCATTTCGCCACCACTCCTCAAGTGAAATCCCCGACCACTTGATCTCAAGCATGGCGAGCATGCAAAGCGTTATAGTGATGATAAGAAGGTAAGTCAGGAAGGCCACATTGAGAGTCTGCACGATGAATTGTCCTGAGAAGAGGGACAATGCCGGGAGGAAGCAGTAGACAATGAGGAAGATGGAGGTGAATGGATAGATCCCAACATTGAGGTAAGCGATCCTCTGGAGGACTTTCATCCTTCTGCTAGCTAGCAAGGCATTGTTGCGGGAGAAGAAGATCTCGACGGAGCCGGTGGCCCACCGGAGGACCTGGTGGAGCCGGTCAGTAAGGTTAATTGGAGCAGTCCCTCGGAAGGCATCACGCTTGGTGACACAGTAGATCGACTTCCACCCTCTGTTGTGCATCCTATAGCCTGTGACGACGTCTTCAGTAACAGACCCATAGATCCACCCAACGCGCTGGCCCCATTCGGTTTTGTCTTCATACCAGCAAGAGATAGCACTGATGGCTTCAGCTACGGTAGATGCATCAAGGAGGTCGCGAGGGATGGTCAGGGCCCCAGGTGCACGGCCATTCTTGACAGCAGGGTGATCAGCAAGCGGTCGTCCTTGATACTCAGCCACTGGGATTGAATCAATGAGGAAACTCGAGTTCCCGAACTTCTTGGGGAATGTTGCAAGGTTCATGTCCTCATCATCAGAGTCTCCCATTCGAAGCGCACGGGTCTCCTCGGAGGCAACAGCTCCAGGACTCTTCCGCTGGGGAAAGCAACAGCTGCAGCAGCCGGGATGGCGTTCTTTGGCACGAGGAGGGTCGAAACCATAGAGTGCAATGCGACGGAAGAGGCAACCAGTACCCACATACACCGGTCCCTGAAGGCCATCAAGGGCCCTCATGTTGACATCGAAGAAGACGGTGTTGTTGTTGGCATAACGGTCAGAGGGGTCGATGCCCTCAAACCGTTGTGGGAACTGGACGTAGCAGATGCGGTCACCACCGCGATCCATCATGAAGCACATTCCCTCCCGGAGGGCCTGAGAGTTGTAGATGTAGTGGTCACAGTCAAGGTTGAGGATAAAGGGGCCATTGGACATGATGGCAGAGGCACGGACAAGGGCATTCATCGCACCAGCCTTCTTGTTATGGTCATAACCCGGGCGTTTCTCACGTGAGACATAGACCAGCAATGGCAGACGGATGTCGACATCAGTGAGGTCAAGAGGCTTTCCTTCTTCTTGGTTCCCAAACAGCGGTTCATCGCTTGGAGGCTTCAGCATTACCTGCAACAGAGAATGGACAACAAATTCATCTAATGCCAGTGTTCTCTCTCTTTTCTATGCTATATTTATGAATCCATCAGTGTTATTAAGATATGCCAGCAAGAAGTTCAGGGAATATTGAAGAAGTACTAACTCTAGAGCAAGACCTGATTTCATCGTTAAAGATAGCAAAATAGGACTATGATTAAAGAAACAGAGGACCTCAAGTAGAAATTGAAACTGTTATATGGCATGACAGGCAGATAAGAATTTTCAAAGCGCAAATGCGATGCATTAACGCTCCATGGGATGGTAGAAATAACTAATGTTAGCATATAAAAAGAAGCACAAATAACTAACCAAAAAGCATTTGCCATTCAATATTTCATTCATGGTGATGAAATAAGGAGCCTGGTATAGATTAAGAACTCACTAAACACAATTCACTGCTTCAGAAAATAATAATATGCTGATATAGCACTCAAATAAAACATTGAGAAAAATTAACCAGAATTAAAATGAACCATTACCTGTATGATTCCAGCATGATCACCCCGAGTATGCTCTGAGGAGGGGTTAAGCCAAGTGCCAGGCCAATGGGTACCATCAGCCATCCAAGTGGCTTTGGGGATCTTTACAGGTTCCACTGCATCATCACCAGCAGTTTCACGCTGTCTCTTCATGGCTTTAATCTCCTCACGCGCATGATAGGCATCAGACCGCCGGCGAATAGAATCTGGCAATCCATTGATGCGGACCTTGAACTCATCATACTCTCTCTTCACCCTCCTCCGATCCTTGACAAAGTCCGAGCGAACCTTGTTCTTGTAAGGATCCTTCTTCAAATTGAAGTAGCTCTCTGGGTTTCTTGGCTCAATATCATGTTTACGGCAGAAAGGAACCCATAAATTAGCAAAGCTTGCAGCTTCTGCCATTGCTTCAAAAGTCAGTAGCGCACCCCCATCATCAGAAACATAGCAAGAGAGCTT
Organism: Calamus simplicifolius; assembly: GCA_900491605.1. NCBI lineage: Eukaryota > Viridiplantae > Streptophyta > Magnoliopsida > Arecales > Arecaceae > Calamus > Calamus simplicifolius. Next base: position 725,476 of record UESW01004607.1, on the reverse strand, counting down.
CTCGACAGGGTAATCAGCGGCAAGGATGGAGAGTATGGTATTTGCAGTAACCAAAGGTGGCTCTTTTTCCGGATCAGCAGTGGAAACAAAGACATCAATGCCAGGAAGATCAGACTTTCCAGTAGGGTTGTTAGGTGTAGGAGTTTCAAACTTGTCTTTCAAGACTGCAAGATCGGTGGCACGGTTGACTGGGCAAAGTTTCGGGAGCTGGTCCAAGAGCCAAGAGAAAGCAAACCACAGCTCGCAGACAACAGACATCCCCCACAGCCATATTGCATCGTCATTTTTGTGCCTGATTCTCCAAGCAAGAAAGAGTCCGAGAGCAACCATGCGGCTGGCAATAAGGAGCCTGCAACAGGATTGACCATAAAACTTAATATGCCTACAAAAGTACCACAAAAATTTGCAAAAATATCTTCCTGCTTTGAAGCACACAGATAAGGCATAATTTGAGAAATCATAAAGTGTGGTAGATAAAGTACATATTTCCTAGGAATAACACCAAGGTTCTATTGTATAGCTGTTATGAATCAACTACTAACTGAAAACATACATATAAATATAAAGAAGACTAGCACCAATAAACATTCAAAAAGCACTAATCTACAATTCTGCATTATGCTTTCTAACTTGTTATATTGGAAAATTTAATCAACCTCAACGGTGAGAATTGACTCTCTCAGTTAAAAAAAGATTGAAGGACCTGCAAAGTTTTGCTTGTGAAGGCCTTCTCAAGCATAAAGCAGAACACTCATCTTCTTGGGTTCAGATATTATGTCAGTGTATCCTAACTCACAAAAGTCCCAACTAATAGTTTTTGTGATAGCCATTGGTGCTTCATTGCTATGGTGAAAACTATCTTATCTCCAATCTCCATCTCCCCAGTTCACATGTTAAGGTTTGACGATCTTCTACCCCTTATCTTCTACCGTAACAAGATAATTTTTTTCTGTTTTTTTTTTATGCTTCAAATATTATGAATCTGCATGGAATCAGCAAATTGCTTGCTAAAGTTCACTTGGAGATGGGAGTGCCTCTTACACAGTCATAAATTACAACAGATTTATGAAATGTAATCACCAAACAACCATAATAATGCACAGATCTAGCAAACAAATTAAGACCATGAATCTTAGAATTTTATGTTGCCGCAAAACAAATAATCACTAGTTCTAGAATAACATAAAATTATTATGATTAGAATATTGCCATCCAAAGAACTGCATTTACCTATAGGGGCTCAAGACTCCTGCAGGGATCCTCAATTTGCGCGTGAGTGGCCTCCAAGGCTTGCTCATGAGCTCTGATGGCTGTCCATCTCCTCCATTCCCACCATCACCCCCACTCTCCTTGGGCCAGATCGCATTCCCATACCCATACGTTCCCTTTGTCTCGAACAACCATCGGTTGTGATCCCAATCACCAGTCTGGCTCCGAGTCATCTTTGTAGACTTCATCAACGACAACCTCCTCTCCATCTTCGACATCCCGGCGGGTGGCGGAGGCAGCGAAAGCGGCTGAGCGGCCCTGGCATTTTTCATCACCTCCTCCAAGTCGGTAGTTTTATATGGCTCCTTGCAGCCCGGGCAGATCGAATCACCGCTCTTTACCGCATCGGAGAAGCAATCAATGCAGATCTTGAAGTCACACTCGCAGGGGAGAATGTCATGTCCACGCTCATCACTCATGACCTTGGAGTCACAACCTGGGATCGCGCAAGATGAGCCCTTGGCACCGGCCATCTGGGGGTGCATCGCCTCAGACTCGATCACCTTATCCATCAAATGAGCTCGGGTGACGCTGTTGAATCCACCGGTGAAGAGGGAATTGGACACGTACTGCTCCTCCACCTTGGCAGAGATCGTCGGGTCCATCGTCACCTCCATCGGCTGGTTGTCGGGGGTCGGAGGGATGGTAACATGGTAGTTCAGAAACTCCTTGGAGAATTCAGCACTCAGCTCGCTGTCAAGATCGTCTCTGGAATAACTGACGTAGCGGCCGGACTGGGTCCGCCGTGCGAAGGTCACGCTGGGTGCCGGCGGCGGCTTGCTGCCGCCCTGCTGCATATCGACCGCTTGCGACGACCACCGAGCGGATCGGCTACCCCTGAAAGCATCGTCTGAAGCCATAAATCTCTCCGCCTTGTATATATCTCACCGTATCTAAAATTCCACAAAAGAGCCACAGTTTGTTATAAAGATCACAGCAAATATAAGCAAATCTACATTGAAAATCATAAGACACGGTATATTCTAACTTCTAGCAGAGATCAGAACAGGGAAGCATCAGATAGCTTAAAAATTCCACCTTTTGAGCAAAGAAAGGTAAAAATATAAGAGGAATATCGCTCGCCTAAGCGGTAGATCAGCACTCTACAGCTGTCAGAACGATGATAATCTGAAATTTTATAGATTTAAAAAAAAAATCGCTTAAACTTCGTTTTCTTTCAGATATAAACGCAAGTACACAGGAAAGAAATGTCGATCACCAACCTTAGGATTTTGGAATGGGAATCGGGGTTAGTTCTCCATCCATTCAAAGCATACGACCGGATCCGAAGAACAGAGGCTTATGACGAGTGGATTTATACCAGATCACGACCGATTCTCCACTCGGCGAGGACAATAAGAAACAGCAGAACGGATCCAATCCTCTGACCTCGCTAACTTGGCTCTTTCCTCTGTTCCCGTAGTGGGAAAAATTCAAACACCAGTTGAAGCAGATGGCATACAACTGGAGGGGGTGACCTGAGACCAGGTCCAAGTGCCGCAAAAGTCCAGGCCCTACAAGCCACCGGCAGCCATTTCTTTATTCTCGACAGCGTGCCGCGAATGCGATGACAAGAGATAAGACTGAGCCCCAGGGCGATCTCCGGCGATTCAAAGTGGCACCCCTATCTCTCAGAGCTTGGCAGCCATTTTCTCCGGTTAGGGTTAGGGATTTTTGGAAGCGAGATCGGAAGGCAAGGAGAGAACTCGGAGCTCAAAAAGAGAGCTCTTTCTTTTGAAGGAAAGGAGGAGGAGAGTTTTTAATTGGTTTTATGTTTTTTTTTAAATAATTTTTACTGCAAGAGAGCCGATGACCGTGCCGGAGACGAAGGGACGACAGAGGAGGCGCGTGACTCGGCTGGCTGTCCGTCTACCAACAGCAAGCAAAGTTGGTGGATGACGCGTCATTTACTGATTCAGTGGGCCTCGCATGAACATTAAGTTACATGCCGACACGTCGTTGACGAAGGCTGGTTGGTGTTTGGGAGGGACAGCTGGTTGGGACGCGGAGATGGCTGGGGGGCACGCGCCGCTTCGCCTCGGATTCTTCTCGCACGCGAGTTGTGGAGACTGGAGAATGCCCGCTGGATTTCGGCGGAATNTATGCTGAAAATATTGCAAGGCATCTTTTGAAGGAGAAAACCAAGTATATGGTTTTTGTTATTGCTTTAAAGATGAAAATGTAAAAATCAATTTGGATCTACAGAATCCATTATCAGCACAAATTAATCCATTGTTATGGTAAAAAATTTATAAAAAATGGATTAGCTGGTAATGAGTATAATGGTATCTTAAAAAATAATGAATCATTATTAGTATAAAATGAAAGCTAGTCCCTACCTCTGTAATGCTTTCTTTTCTTTCTTTATTTTATTTTTTTGGTTGATAAGGTTTGCCAATTTTTACATTTATCCAAAATAGAAAAATCAAGGAGTAATCATGAAATTTTATCTAATTTGTTTATTTAAAGAGAAATGCAACAAAAGCACACAAGTTAAATTTACAACAAGGCTAGTTTATTAGCTTTCCAAAAATTTAATTTATAGGACCAGATAAATTATAAAACGTGAAAAGAAATATTTCCATGTTTTTCATATTTTTATAAAAAGTTAAAAATTATGATTATCTGTTTCATATTAAGTATAATAATATAATATTTTATAAACTTTTATTTCAGAGAAATCTACTACTTTCCCTAACAATATTGGGGCTCCGTTGAACATAGCCACAATGCACTAGTGCAGGTTTGGACTGAACACAAGCTTGCTACATGGAAATTAACAAACCCTGTAGAGAACTAAAGTTGTGCATTCCTATTATTGAATACAAGGCATATTCAACATTATTAAGTTGTTATAATTATTTGGAGGCAACTCCATTAAAATTGGGAAAGTGCTTTAGGGCTTCTATTATTGCACAACAAAAATTAATTAGCCCCATCCTATAGTATGGCAACTCAATATTCGTCCATTCACACTTGTACTACGTAGCAAAAAGAACTTTTCATGTGGATAAAATGAAAGCATTACAGAATTACTCTTGAAAACTAAAGAAATGTTGGCAAATAATCCTAGAGAACTGATACTCCTACCTCTAATATTCCATAAGACCACCCATCAATACAAGTGGAACTTCAATCTCCTCTAGTTTCTAGTTGAATTGGAGAGCTCCAATTCTATCTAAATGGCATGGAATGGCCAGTAGCTGAATGGGTGTTCTATGTTGCATGTAACAATTTCTCTCGATTTACAGGTGTTCTGCAATACAAAGATGACTCCATTTTAATCATGAAGCTGAGAGGATTCTGACTCATTTAAGTGGCCCTTGATGCCTATAAAGAAATAGCCACAATTTCTTAAAACCAACATTAGATGCATCCCATGTGAGGACCTCCTCATCCTTCAGCATATTTTTCATAGCTGGCAAAGTCTGCAACAGTATTTTGTGCAGCGCTAGCAGCTTTCTAATTGCCTGATTTCTTTTGTGTTTTCAGATATCCATATGATTCCGCCTGCATAAATTTAGCATCATTTGAGGTTTTTATCCTTGCCATCTCATTTTCTAAGGATTTTTCCTTCTCCAATACTTTCTCAGCCTCCTCAGTATTTCTTCGGCATTTTAAGCTTGGTTGGCATATCTTGGGCTCCACCATATGACATGAAGTTATCTAAATAAGCTTAGTTTTCTTTGCTAAAAGAAATGCAATCAAGTTTAGTATTATAGAAAGAGAAATTTTTCTAGATAGGTGGGATGCTTATTCTTATGAATTTAGTTCTTATTGCATTACCATCATGTTTTATATTTGTATTCATATTATCTAAATAGGTCTAATTAAAAATAGGTACCAAAAGCTTTCTTATAAAAAAGTAAGAAAAATATTGATGGATTTAATTACCTGATAAACTAAAATATAGTATGCAAGTACAAAAAAGAAAAAGAGAATTAAGAACATTTTTATTTTCAACAAAGCTCTTCTAGTTAAATGGGTATGAAATTTTATCTCATCTGATTCCATGGGTCCTTAAAAAAATCTAGTGCATCAAGCATTCTACTATTAAAAAAAGGTTTGAAATTAGAATTAGATATCAACTGATATAGATAATAAATAAGATAGTTAATAAATGATACAGTTAGAAAATAAACGGCCCCCAAAGTCTGGCCGGTCCCCAGGGTCTGGGCGGCCCTCCAATCCCGCGGCCTCCAGACTCTGGCGGCCCCAGTCCTGGGCGGTCCCTAGAGTCTAGACGACCCTAGTCCTGGACTGTCCCCAAAGTCTGGACGGCCCCCAGGGTCTGGGCGGCCCCTAGAGGCTGGGCGGCCCTCAGTCCTGGGCGGCCCCCAGGGTCTGGGCGGCCCTTCAATCCTGAGCGGCCCCCAGTCCTGGGCGGCCCCCAGAGTCTGATCGGCCCCCAGGGTCTGGGCGGCCCCTAGAGGCTGGGCGGCCCTCAGTCCTGGGCGGCTCCTAGGGTCTGGGCGGCCCTCCAATCCCGGGCGGCCCCCAGTCCTGGGCGGCCCCAGAGTCTGGGCGACCCCTAGTCCTGGGCGGCCCCCAGAGTCTGGGCGACCCCTAGTCCTGGACGGCCCCCTCAGTCTGGCCGGCCCCCAGGGTCTGGGCGGCCCTTCAATCCCGGGTGGCCCCCAGTCCTGGCCGGCCCCCAGGGTCTGGGCGGCCCCTAGAGGCTGGGCGGCCCTCAGTCCTGGGCGGCCCCCAGGGTCTGGGCGGCCCTCCAATCCCGAGCGGCCCCCAGTCCTGGGCAGCCCCCAGAGTCTGGTCGGCCCCTAGGGTCTGGGCGGCCCCTAGAGGCTGGGCGGCCCTTAGTCCTGGGCGGCTCCCAGGGTCTGGGCGGCCCTCCAATCCCGGACGGCCCCCAGTCCTGGGCGGCCCCCAGAGTCTGAGCGACCCCTAGTCCTGGGCGGCCCCCAGAGTCTGGGTGACCCCTAGTCCTGGATGGCCCCCAAAGTCTGGCCGGCCCCCAGGGTCTGGGCGGCCCCTAGAGGCTGGGCGGCCCCTAGAGGCTGGGCGCCGCCCTTAGTTCTGGGTGGCCCCCAGGGTCTGGGCGGCCCTCCAATCCCGAGCGGCCCCCAGTCTTGGGCGGCCCCCAGAGTCTGGTCGGCCCCCAGGGTCTGGGCGGCCCCTAGAGGCTGGGCGGCCCTCAGTCCTGGGTGGCCCCCAGGGTCTGGGCGGCCCTCCAGTCCTGGGCGGCCCCCAGAGTCTGGGTGACCCCTAGTCCTGGGCGGCCCCCAGAGTCTGGGCGACCTCTAGTCCTGGACGGCCCCCAAAGTCTGGCCGGCTCCCAGGGTCTGGGCGGCCCCTAGAGGCTGGGCGGCCCTCAGTCCTGGGCGGCCCCCAGGGTCTGGGCGGCCCTCCAATCCGGGCGACCCCTAGAGGCTAGGCGGCCCTCAGTCCTGGGTGGCCCCCAGGGTCTGGGCGGCCCTCCAATCCCAGGCGGCCTCTAGACTCTGGCGGCCCCCAGTCCTGGGCGGCCCCTAGAGTCTGGGCGGCCCCTAGTCCTGGACGACCCCCAAAGTCTGGTCGGCCTCCAGACTTTGGGCGGCCCCCAGGGTCTGGACGGCCCCCAATTTGAAAATGATTCTCGAATCATTTCCACTAAACATGATAAACCGTCATATTCAGAACATAAATCGAGGACATTAAGCATCATAACGCTTTAAATGATTCGAATAAGACAAACACTGAAACACCGCCGTTTATCTTGAAAAAGGAGATACTGAACTCCTATTTTGGAGCCAGATACCTTCTCTCTGACTCTGACATCCCCACTAACCCTGACATTCCCTTGGGATAACCAAGGGAATGATGAAAATCCTTACCTTTATGAGTAAGCTTCTTAATACCTTTATTATTAATTATCAAGGAATGACCACGTAGCGGAGGCGAATATGGACGAATGCTTATCCTACACGTGGACGGCTAGAACTAAAAAAAAAAAGGAAAAGAAAAACAAGAGAGGGGGATAAGAAGGGGGAGGGGGGAGGAAGAAGGGAACTTTTTCTTCCTTCAGAAAGAGATCTCCCAATAAGAAAGAAATCTGGTGATCCAGCATCAACAGATTGGCGCGCCAGGAAGGGGACCATCGTCGGAGCAGTGAGAAATACCTGTTCTACGGTTCCGCGAACATGAGTTTTAGATCTCTGGAAGAAGATCCCTCTGATTGGTCTGGGGGGCATCTTTCGCCTCCCAACCATGATATCAAAACTCTTGGCCCTTCTGAGCCGGTGAAATCAAACCCTCCGGTTCCTTCTTCGTCGCTGCCGGCTCTGACTATTCCTCAAGATCCACTGCTGATCCTCACCCAACAAGTTCAAACTCTTGTTGGAATGGTTCAACAGATGCAAGAGCAACATTCTAGAGGAGCCCAACAACGACACGAGCTGCCTCTGTTGCCTAGGTCGGCTACTCCTGTCAGCCGACAATCGGCTCGAGGGAGATCCCCTCCAACAAAGCCTCTCCGCCCTTATTCCTTCGGAAGGCGACGCTCTCAAAGCTCTCGTGACGACTCACACTCTTTATCCCATTCCCCTAGCAGCCCACCTGCCGGGCGACGACGGGGGAAGGAACCTTATATAGAGCACCGCCGGTGGCGCCGTCAGTCTCCTTCCAGTTCTCCTGAACCAGCCGAAGGACGTATGACTGATAGAATGGAGAAGCGTCTTGAAGAGCAAGATCGCAGACTGGAAGAGCTCAGTCAAAGGATCAATAATCAGCCAGGGTCGGATTACGACACCCGCCCCCCTCTTACTCGGCGGGTTATGGAAGAACCCATTCCAAGGAGATTCTGATTTCCTCAATTGGACCCCTATGACGGTACCACTGACCCCCTAGATCACCTGGAGAGTTATAAAGCTATCATGTAGGTCCAAGGAGCGATGGATGCCCTCTTGTGCATTGCCTTCCTGGCCACCCTTCGTAAGGCAGCCCGTGTTTGGTATTCTCGCCTGCCCTCACGCAGTGTTGATTCTTTTCGGCAACTGGAGAGATCTTTTCTGGCTCATTTCGATGCTTGTCGAAAAATTCCTCGAGTGGCAGACAGCTTATTCTCCGTGCAGCAGCAAGAAGGAGAATCTTTGAAAGACTTTATAACCCGTTTCAAGGTGGCGGCCCTAGAAGTCTATCATCTTGAGGATGCTGTAGCCACTCTGGCTCTAAAACGGGGACTCTGCCCCTTCCGTTTTACTTATTCCCTGGATAAAAGACCCCCTTCTTCTTATGCTGATCTCCTGAGCCGAGCGCAGAAGTATATCCGCGCTGACGAAGCTGATTCATCCAGGAGGGGTGCGCAAGGGAGAACTGGCAAAAGACCCGCTCGCCCAGAGGTGAACGAACCTCCTTCCAAGAAGCCCAAACCCTTGCGCCAACCAATTGACCGCCGCAAGAGCCAGACTATCAGAGAGGACCATCTCACACCCCTCTTAGTCCTCCGGGCTCACATCCTCATGGAAATTGAAAATGAGCCTTATTTACGGCGTCCGCCCCTGTTGAAGAAGGGCACTGCCCGTGACAGAAGCCGATATTGCCGTTTCCACATGGATTACGGCCACGACACTGAAGAATGTCGGAACTTGAAGCAAGCCATCGAAGAACTAATCCAGAGGGGATACCTTGGGCAATACATCCAGAAGAAAGAAGCTCCTCCCATACCAGCTTTGATGGGACCTCCTCCCGCTCAGGCTACATTGATAACACTCCAACTGAACGGATGGTGGGCATGATATCCCGTGGAAGAACCTCATCTTCTAAGAGACCAAGGGGAGGGGAAGAGCTAGATGATGTAATCCCTTCTGGGGCAGATATAGCGGGGGATAATGTTGTAAAAGATGATAGCGTCGTTGTTTCGATGACGATCGCTAGGCATCCTGTAAAAAAGATCTTAATCGACAGTGGGAGCTCCGCTAATGTGCTTACTTATGATGCTTTTCTTCGGATGAGTTTATCTCTGGATTCTCTTCGACCCATAGCCGTCCCTCTAGTTGGTTTTACTGGAGACTCTGTACGAGTGGAGGGCGAAGTTACTTTACCGGCCACGGCAGGATCACCGCCATGTCAAAGCACGGTAATGCTGGATTTTCTGGTAGTTCGGGTCCCCCTGGCTTACAACGCCATTCTTGGCCACCCCGGCTTGAATGCACTAGATGCAGTTATATCTACCAAGCGCCTATTGGTGCAGTTTCCTACCAACCAAGGCGTTGGTGTGATGCATGGAGAGGTAGACTCGGTTAGACCCTGCTATCATTTAGCCCCTAGTCCCCAGGCGGTTAAAGTTCCTCTAGTTGCCAAGTCGTTTGACCCTAGAGAAGTCGAGCGGAGAGGAGAGCCAGCGGAGCTTCTAATATCTTACCCCCTGGGAGATGATCCCACTAAGATCGTGCAAATCGGTGAGCTCCTCTTCCCTGAGGTTCGGGATCAGCTCCTGGCTTTCTTATCAGTAAATGCAGATGTCTTCGCCTGGAAAGTGACAGACATGGTCGGGATTCCTCCGGAGGTGATTATTCATCAACTTAATATCAACCCAAGTTGCCGTCCTGTTCGCCAAAAGAAAAGGAGTTTCGCCTTTGAGCGGCAGAAGGTCATTGACGAGGAGATAGACAAATTGCTCATAGCTGGTCATATTCGGGAGGCGCAATATCCTGATTGGTTAGCCAATGTGGTCATGGTTCGGAAAGCTAGCGGAGGATGGAGAATATGCATCGTGTACACCGATCTTAACAAAGCTTGTTCCAAGGACAGTTTTCCGCTACCACGGATTGACCAGTTAGTGGATTCAACTTCTGGTTATGAACTCCTTAGCTTCATGGATGCCTTCTCGGGATATAATCAGATAAAATTGGACCCCTCAGATGAAGAACATACTTCTTTTGTCACTGAGAAGGGCATTTATTGTTATAGAGTAATGCCCTTCGGGTTGAAGAATGCAGGAGCTACCTATCAGAGGCTGATGAACAAAGTTTTTAAAAACCAGCTCGGCCGCAACATGGAAGTATATGTAGATGATATGTTGACGAAAAGCACCTGTGCCACAAATCATGTCGCTGACCTGCAGGAGACTTTCCACAACCTCCGACTCCATAGAATAAAGCTCAACCCACACAAATGTGCATTTGGAGTTACTGCAGGGAAATTCTTGGGTTTCTTAGTTACCCGGCGGGGGATTGAAGCAAACCCAGAGAAAATTCAGGCCATCCTCAGTATGAGATGGCCTATGTGTAAGAAAGAGGTGCAACAACTCACCGGAAGGATAGCAGCATTAAGCCGATTTTTGTCAAGATCAGTCGAGAGGTGCCTACCTTTCTTCAAGGTCTTGCGTAAAGCTGATGGCTTCGAATGGACAGAAGACTGTCAACAAGCTTTTGAAGAACTTAAGGAGTTCTTGTCCACGCTGCCCCTGTTGTCTAAACCGGAAGAAGGAGAGAAGCTCTTCCTCTATCTTGCGGCTTCCTCAGAAGCCGTTAGTTCCGTTCTGGTGCGTGTCGGCGACCATGCCATTCAAAGACCTATATACTATACCAGCAAAGTACTTCATGGTGCAGAAGAGAGGTATTCCAAAACGGAGAAAGTCATCTTTGCTTTATTCATTTCTGCTCGACGACTTAGACCCTACTTTCAAGCCCATCCTATAGTCATCCTCACTGATCAACCTCTCTGAGCTATTTTGTCACGACCAGATACTTCTGGCCGGCTAGCCAAGTGGGCCATCAAATTAGGAGAATTCGACTTATCATTTCAGCCCAGAGCATCTTTGAAATCCCAGGTCTTAGCGGATTTTCTGGTAGAGTGCACCTGGTCTGAGGAGCATCAAGAAGAACTCCCCCAGATCCTTTTAGATGCTGATAAGGAGGATGATAAAGCATGGATCCTTCACGTCGACGGAGCCTCTAACTCACAGGGGAGCGGAGCTGGCCTCATTCTCGCTAGCCCAGAAGGCGCAGTGCTAGAGTATGCTCTTCGTTTCCTCTTTGAAGCCACCAACAATCAAGCTGAATATGAAGCTTTGCTGACCGGAATCAAACTAGCGCATGGAATGGGAATCAAGAATCTCCGAGCTTTCACTGACTCGCAGCTTATTTCTGCCCAGGTGGCAGGGGAGTATGAAGCTCGGGATCCTATCATGTCCCAATATCTGAACAAGGTCAAACTATTAATTCCCTTGTTAGATCACTTCACCATTAGCTATATACCCAGAGGTGAAAATGCAAGGGCTGATATGTTAGCCCGACTTGCTACCTCAGTGGATAGCTCCATGGGCAAAACCTACATCGAGTACCTGGAAACACCTAGTATCGAAGCTGTTGAAGAAGCTTTGCCCATTATCCAAGAAGAAACCTGGATGGAATCTTACATCCGGTATTTGAAGGACGGCGTTCTCCCAGTTAGTCATGAGGAAGCTAAGCTGCTTAAGCGGAGGGCTTCTAAATTTGTGCTGCTAGAAGGCCAACTCTACAAGAAATCCTTCTCTCAGCCTCTCCTCAAATGTGTTAATTCGGTCGATGCGGATTATATCCTTAGAGAAATTCATGAAGGCATCTGTGGGAATCACTCAGGAGGCCGATCTCTAGCACGCAAGGCCCTCCGACAAAGATATTATTGGCTCACCATGCAGGAGGATGCAACCGAACTAGTAAAAAGATGTGATCAATGCCAACGGTACGCCTGCATTCAGCGGCAACCATCTTCCCAGTTAAACTCTCTTTCTACTCCCTGGCCTTTCGCTCAGTGGGGCATGGACATCCTCGGTCCTTTCCCTCCGGCGTCAGGACAGCGAAAATTCCTACTAGTCGCCGTTGATTATTTCACTAAATGGGTCGAGGCTGAAGCACTCGCCAAGATTACTGAAGCCAAGGTCAAAGCCTTTTTCTGGAAAGCCATTATTTGTCGATACGGTATACCACATACTCTCATCACTGATAATGGCCGACAGTTCGACAATAACATCTTCTGGACTTTTGTACCGATCTCGGCATCATGCAACGATTCACCTCCGTCGGCCATCCACAGACTAATGGAGAGGCTGAGGTTACAAATCGCATGATATTGCGGGAACTAAGGACCAGACTGGATACGTCCAAAGGAAGATGGGTAGAAGAGCTCCCGAGTGTACTCTGGGCATACCACACAACTCCCAGGACACCAACAGGCGAAACGCCATTCAATCTGGTTTTTGGTTCTGAAGCTGTTATTCCCATCGAAATTGGCTTACCAAGTGGTCGAGTGGAGACATATAACGAAACGGACAACCTCCCTAATTTAAGAGCCAATCTTGACCTTGTTGATGAAGCAAGAGATCGAGCTCGAATTAAGATGGCGGCCTACCAGCAGCAGGTGGCGAGGTATTATAATACCCGCGTCCGCTTGAAGAGCTTCCGTCAGGGAGATTTGGTCCTGAGGAAAGCTTCGGTGTCCAAACCGATGGAAGGGGGCAAATTGTCTCCAAACTGGGAAGGGCCCTACCAGATAGGAGAAGTCCTTCACCGTGGAGCATACCGACTTAAAGATCTAAACGGACAACTAATCCCCCGAACGTGGAACACAGATAATCTTCGGCCATACTACCAGTAATGTAATGTATTTACTCAAATATTGAATAAGCTTACATATTTGAAATGCATATTTTTTGTAGACAATTATTCGAGTCCAAAGGACACCCCCAGGCCGGTATAACCTACCCCTGAGGAGGTTCAAGTCCATGACTTAAGCAGCCCCGAATCATGTTCTCCAACAGATAGGCGGCTCGGCGGCCCTATAGTCCAAAGGACACCCCTAGGCCGGTATAACCTACCCCTGAGGAGGTTCAAGTCCATGACTTAAGTGGCCCCGAATCACGTTCTCCAACGGATAGGCGGCTCGGCGGCCCTACAGTCCAAAGGACACCCCCAGGCCGGTATAACCTACCCCTGAGGAGGTTCAAGTCTATGACTTAAGCGGCCCCGAATCACGTTCTCCAGCAGATAGGCAGCTCGGCGGCCCTACAGTCCAAAGGACACCCCCAGGCCGGTATAACCTACCCCTGAGGAGGTTCAAGTCCATGACTTAAGCGGCCCCGAATCATGTTCTCCAGCGGATAGGCGGCTCGACGGCCCTACAGTCTAAAGGACACCCCCAGGCCGGTATAACCTACCCCTGAGGAGGTTCAAGTCCATGACTTAAGCGGCCCCGAATCACGTTCTCCAACGGATAGACGGCTCGGCGGCCCTACAGTCCAAAGGACACCCCCAGGCCGGTATAACCTACCCCTGAGGAGGTTCAAGTCCATGACTTAAGTGGCCCCGAATCACGTTCTCCAACGGATAGGCGGCTCGGCGGCCCTACGGTCCAAAGGACACCCCCAGGCCAGTATAACCTACCCCTGAGGAGGTTCAAGTCCATGACTTAAGCGGCCCCGAATCACATTCTCTAGCGGATAGGCAGCTCGGCGGCCCTACAGTCCAAAGGACACCCCCAGGCCGGTATAACCTACCCCTGAGGAGGTTCAAGTCCATGACTTAAGCGGCCCCGAATCACATTCTCCAGCGGATAGGCAGCTCGGCGGCCCTACAGTCCAAAGGACACCCCAGGCCGGTATAACCTACCCCTGAGGAGGTTCAAGTCCATGACTTAAGTGGCCTCGAATCACGTTCTCCAGCGGATAGGCGGCTCGACGGCCCTACAGTCCAAAGGACATCCCCAGGCCGGTATAACCTACCCCTGAGGAGGTTCAAGTCCATGACTTAAGCGGCCCCGAATCATGTTCTCCAGCGGATAGGCGGCTCGGCGGCCCTACAGTCCAAAGGACACCCCCAGGCCGGTATAACCTACCCCTGAGAAGGTTCAAGTCCATGACTTAAGCGGCCCCGAATCACGTTCTCCAGCGGATAGGCGGCTCGACGGCCCTACAGTCCAAAGGACACCCCCAGGTCGGTATAACTTACTCCTGGGGAGTTTTCGATACTTAACTCAAGCAGCCTTGACTTAAACGGTTTTGAGTCATGCCCATAGGCAGATACTCGGTTACTCTCGAAGTACAACTCTGCAAAAGTACCAGATGGCCCCACCATCCTAAGGGCATCGTGCCCCCTTTGAATCTAAGATTAGCTCCCCCACGGGAGCCCCTAAACTACCTTATCGAAGTTCTAGGACTTACATCCTGATATGTCACGCCAGAAGGCGACCCCGAGATTCGGATTTAATGCCAACTTGTGGACGGATCTCCTAATCCATAAATAGGAATCAAGAACCAAGCGGATGAAGTATTAAGTAACATCAAATAAACAAAAGTGGCATTTGCTCATTCAAAGTCAATTCACTATAAAACTTTATAAGGTATCATCAATAAACTGATATTAGTTACAAAAAGAAGTCCTTTAAAGGACCAAGTCAAGAACAAAAAAGCTAAGCTAAAAGCAAGATAAACCTAGACATCCTCTATCAGTCTTCGGGATGTTTCTTCTCAGTGATTGGGTCAGAAGCTGGTTCTTCAACGATGGGCATCTCTACCGCGGAATCTTTGGTCGTCACCACTCCATCCGCCATGTCTTCGACCTCCATATCAGATGTTTCTTCGTTGTCCGCAGGTCGAAAATGTTCAAGGTTTTCCAAATTAAAGTGTCGGGCTAACCTCCGTTTACACCTTTCAAAACCCTGAATAAAGGCATCCAAGGCGGCCTCCTGGAGCTCCGACACAAAGTCCGAAGAGCCCTTGTACTCCTTGATAGCCTCCCGACTTTGGCTTCGGCCGCGGCCACCTTTTCTTGGACTTCAGCTTCAGCCGCGGCCACCTTTTCTTGAGCTTTGGCCTCGGCTGCAGTTATCCTTTCCTGGACCTCCATCATCATTGTTGCGACCTTGTCCAGAGCCTCTTTAGCGTCTTTCTCGGCTAGAACCAATTTTTCTACAGCATCGCGAGCCGCAGCTTCCGCATTATCTGCTCGGTTTTCAATATGTTCTAGTCTGAGAGTGGTTTCCTTCAACCTTTCTTCTGTTGGCAGCAATTTCGCCCAAACCTCGGATAATTGGGCATCTAAGCTCCGCAGCTCCTTTTCGCCCTTCCCCGCCAGATCCGATAATCCTCCTGGATGACCCGAAGGTCATGTAGTGCTTTTGACTCTCGGGCCTTCGTCTCCACTAACTCTTTGTCTAGACTCGCACTGCAGGACTTGGCCTTGTTTAAGTCTTCGCGCAGCACAAAAAGGCCATTAGACAGCTGCAAAAACACATTCGGTGAATACCCAAACTCAATGATCACAAAAGGAAAGGTCGTAGCTCTACCTGAAGCGCGGCTGTAAACATAGTGTCAAATGACTCCTCTTGTGACACCCTTCTCATCTTTTCCTGAAACCTGGGCAGGATCGAAAGTTTGAGAATTGTCTCTGATAGGCAACTTTTATATCCGGCACCCAGGTTAGGCGGTTGAGAAGGTGGGGATGAACTTCTCAAGGCATCTGAGGGAGCAGGAGCAAGGACCCCTGCTTCCTTTGACGATGATGGGCCTGGCAAATCAATTTCAGCTGCTTCCACGCTCCCTACAGATCCCCCAGCTCCTTAGTGAAAGACGGGGCGATAGCCGGAAGCCCCCCCTCTATGGGATCTCCTATCGGGATCCCCTTTGGAGGACTTACCTCTCCCTCTCTGTCCTCTATCAGGGTTGCCTCGGGAAGAGCCGCTGGAAGCTGGGCCTGATAACCCGATTCTGACTGGCGGAGCCTCTTAGGTTCATTCCCTGCCGAGCCATGATCGCTCCCTTCTCTCTTTCGAAGGCCCGATATCAATAAGTCTTGAGAAAACTTCATTGCTACAATATAGTGAGCATATGGTTAGCTAAAAGGAAGACACCAAATATGTTAGCTGCAAATATAACAATAGAAAAAAAGAAGAGAAGAAAAAATTCTTCAGGGCTCACCGGGCGCTGCAGCCAGCGACACCAGCACGAACGCGATCTCCCGAAGATTATCCTCCGATAGCAATTCCTTGCTGGGGGGAATGATGGTAGAAATAAGGGTGTTGAAAAGCTCATGATCTCTCTCATCAACACTCGAGTTCTGGTTAGAACGGGTATCCGGAATACCCCAATCTACGCCCAGCCCCTCCAAGTGTGCATAAAAAAATCGAGACTTCCACCCTTTAATTTTAGAAGGGAGATTAAGCCTAAGAACCCTTTTGGGCCTCGATGCGAAGCTCCACCACCCATCCCTAACTGGGTTTCTAATCCTATATAAGCCCTAAATAAAGAAAGACGAGCAGAAGCTCCATGAAAGGAACAAAGTACTAAAAATGAAAAAATAACACGAATGAATTAGGGGTAAGCTGTGCAGGAATAAGGTGATACCTGTTCAATAAGTTTACGAAAAAAGGATGTAAGGGCAGTCGTAGACCATCCTTGAAAAACTCTTCATACAATGCGACCTTTCCTGGTCGCGCTAGGGTGACCCTATCTTCGGGGACGGGAACGGAGAGCTGAATGTCACTAGGGATCCCGAACTAAGCCCTGAGATTCCTAAGGTCTTGAGAGGATGTAACAGAGGCAACATCTGCCGGCCTGGCCGATTTGGAAGCAATCGCGGGAAGTTCTACCTCACGACCGGTAGACGAAGAGGAAACCCTAGGGACTGGGATGACAACCTAGACGCAGGCTGCACGGACCGAGCAACAGGTTGGTCCCCACGGATAACTACCCTCCCGGAGCCTGTCGACGCGCTTGAAGTATCTCCTCTCGGGAGGGCTCAACCATGGGGCCCTTACCTTTCCTATCGTGGGAAGGATCCATAGAGAGAGAAAGGGAGAAGAAGAAGTCGACTAACCTGGGCTTGAAGAGGTAAAATTGCAGAAAGATACAAAAAATCAAAGATTAGGGAATGGAGGGGAAGGCCCCGCCCTTTTTACTATATATCGGACGCGGCGCCTCAAGCACCGCATAGACACATGGTAGTCCCCCAGTGGAGTCGGACAAACGAAAAGACACTATCCTCTTAGAGATATGTGCTTCCTCTCTTTCTTCCTTTTCTCGAAACGCCACTTACCATACGCTGAATTTTTTTTGAAATTCAAATTTTTCTGCCCTTCTCCCTTGCACGTGCGCAACACACCTAAATACAAGGAACATGGGCGAGGGTGCATATGATATAGATAATAAATAAAGACAGTTAATAAATGATACAGTTAGAAAATAAATGGCCCCCAAAGTCTGGCCGGCCCCCAGGGTCTGGGCGGCCCTCCAATCCCGGCCGGCCTCCAGACTCTGGCGGCCCCCAGAGTCTAGGCGACCCCTAGTCCTGGACGGCCCCCAAAGTCTGGCCGGCCCCCAGGGTCTGGGCGGCCCCTAGAGGCTGGGCGGCCCCCAGGGTCTGGGCGGCCCTCGAATCCCGAGCGGCCCCAGTCCTGGGTGGCCCCAGAGTCTGGTCGGCCCCAGGGTCTGGGCGGCCCCTAGAGGCTGGGCGGCCCTCAGTCTTGGACGGCCCCCAGGGTCTGGGCGGCCCTCCAATCCCGGGCGGCCCTCAGTCCTGGGCGGCCCCCAGAGTCTGGACGACCCCAAGTCCTGGGCGGCCCCTAGAGTCTGGGTGACCCCTAGTCCTGGATGGCCCCCAAAGTCTGGCCGGCCCCAGGGTCTGGGCGGCCCCTAGAGGCTGGGCGGCCCTCAGTCCTGGACGGCCCCCAGGTCTGGGCGGCCCTCCAATCCCGGGCGGCCCCCAGTTCTGGCCGGCCCCCAGGATCTGGGCGGCCCCTAGAGGCTGGGCGGCCCTCAGTCCTCGGCGGCCCCCAGGGTCTGGGCGGCCCTCCAATCCCTAGCGGCCCCCAGTCCTGGGCGGCCCTTCAATCCCGAGCGGCCCTAGTCCTGGGCGGCCCCCAGAGTCTGGTCGGCCCCCAGGGTCTGGGCGGCCCCTAGAGGCTGGGCGGCCCTCAGTCCTGGGTGGCCCCCAGGGTCTGAGCGGCCCTCCAATCCCGGGCAGCCCCCAGTCCTGGGCGGCCCCCAGAGTCTGAGCGACCCCTAGTCCTGGGCGGCCCCCAGAGTTTGGGCGACCCCTAGTCCTTGATGGCCCCCAAAGTCTGGCCGGCCCCCAGGGTCTGGGCGGCCCCTAGAGGCTGGGCGGCCCTCAGTCCTGGGCGGCCCCCAGGGTCTGGGCGGCCCTCCAATCCCGAGCGGCCCCCAGTCCTGGATGGCCCCCAGAGTCTGGTTGGCCCCCAGGGTCTGGGCGGCCCCTAGAGGCTGGGCGGCCCTCAGTCCTGGGCGGCCCCCAGGGTCTGGGCGGCCCTCCAATCCCGGGCGGCCCCAAGTCCTGGGCGGCCCCCAGAGTCTGGGTGACCCCTAGTCCTGGGCGTCCCCCAGAGTCTGGGCGACCCCTAGTCCTGAACAGCCCCCAAAGTCTGGCCGGCCCCCAGGGTCTGGGCGGCCCTTAGAGGCTGGGCGGCCCTCAGTCCTGGGCGGCCCCCAGGGTCTGGGCGGCCCTCCAATCCCGGGCGACCCCTAGAGGCTGGGCGGCCCTCAGTCCTGGGCGGCCCCCAGGGTTTGGGTGGCCCTCCAATCCCAGGCGGCCTCCAGACTCTGGCGGCCCCCAGTCCTGGGCAGCCCCCAGAGTCTGGGCGGCCCCTAGTCCTGGACGACCCCCAAAGTCTGGTCGGCCTCCAGACTTTGGGCGGCCCCCAGGGTCTGGACGGCCCCCAATTTAAAAATGATTCTCGAATCATTTCCACTAAACATGATAAACCGTCATATTTGGAACAGAAATCGAGGACATTAAGCATCATAATGCTTTAAATGATTCGAATAAGACAAACACTGAAACACCGCCGTTTATCTAGAAAAAGGAGATACTGAACTCCTATTTTGGAGCCAGATACCTTCTCTCTGACTCTGACATCCCCACTAACCCTGACATTCCCTTGGGATAACCAAGGGAATGATGAAAATCCTTACCTTCATGAGTAAGCTTCTTAATACCTTTATTATTAATTATCAAGGAATGACCACGTAGCGGAGGCGAATATGGGACGAATGCTTATCCTACACGTGGACGGCTAGAACTAAAAAGAAAAAAAGGAAAAGAAAAACAAGAGAGGGGATAAGAAGGGGGGGGGGGGAGGAAGAAGGGAACTTTTTCTTCCTTCAGAAAGAGATCTTCCAATAAGAAAGAAATCTGGTGATCCAGCATCAACATCAACAAAGGTCTCACTTTCTTTTTTACCAATGTAAAAAAGGTATCAACAAACTACACCTCATTTAAGTTAGATAATAATTAAAGGATTAGATTTTATGAAGATTTTTAGTTGTGCTTTCTCCTCTTTGCTTGTTGTTCCCTAACCTTTGCAGTGGTGTAGCAAAATAAAATAGCATAGTTGTTGATCTATGGAATAAGAAAAGGTGGAAATTCAAATTGTTTCATCTCCTTACCTTGTTGCAACACAATCAGCTCTAAGATCCTAACACTACAACAAAAATCTAGTGTGGCAACCCTTTTTTTCAACGCTATGGTGTAGCATCAGGAAAATGCGGAAGCTCGTGATGCTTTTACAAAGCGTCAAGGAGTAGCGTCGGCGTCGCAAATCCAACCCTTTCTCTGTCCCTCCCACAGCGCCCTTTCTCTATTTCTCTCCTGCAGCAAACCCTAACCACCTCCGATCGAGCCCTTCTCAACCCTTTCTCTATCTCTCTCCCACAGTGAACCCTAGCCGCCTCCGATCGAGCCCTTCTCAACCCTTTCTCTATCTCTCTCCCACAGCTAACCCTAGCCGCCTCTAATCGAGCCTTTCTTCGTTTCTCCACCTAGCTTCGAGCCTTTCTTCGTCTCTCCGCAACGAAGCCCTAGCCATCTCCGAGCACTTCTCCATCTCTCCGCAACGAGACCCTAGCCACCCCTCTCTCCAAGCCCTTCTCTGTCTCTCCTAGCCCTTCAAAGTGTAAGCCTCTATCTCTCATCCTTTCTTTGATTGCTAGAGTTTCTTTGTCCATGTTTAACCCATCGATTTCATCTCAGTTTCAGCGTCCCTGAGGCGGCGCCCTTCACTGCGGTGCTGAAATTTGCTGCGGAGGAGTTCAAGGTCCCTCTCTTCAAACCAGCGCCATCATCACCAACGGTATGGTCATCCTTCGTTTCTTTTTAGGTTTTGATTGCGGGTGTTCTTGATGTGAATCTATTGATTCCAGGGCCGGCATGAGAAACAATAGTTTTGATGTGAGGATTTGAATTTGCTCACATGATCTCTAGCATTATCATTTTAGAGATTTGAATTAAATGGCATAGTTTCTTCGTGGGTATTTAATTAAATGGCTTGCTCGTGAAACAAGTTACTTTGGTCAGATCAGATTACCCAGTTAAATGGTTTAGGTATCAAATGCTTTGCTATTATATATTTTGCTTATAATATATCATGATTCATGAAGGATCTTTTGGGGCTCACCACACCAAAAGATAGGAACCTGTGCTTGATGGGAAAAAAATTGGTAAACCGTATGTCTGAAAATTGATTCAAGGGAGTGCCAGGTTAGGAGTCCGAGTATAGATGATATTTGAACTGTTTTCTTTTGGAGTATAACAAGCTTGTCATTCAAGTTGAGTTTTGTTCCTGTGCACAAGACAATTTTGTGGATCCTTCTAATGGACAAGTGATCTAAAAAAAAAAAAGAATGAAAATTCAATGCTTAAATTCAACCTTGTTATGAGTTTTGTGCCATGCTTATATTATTTCTGTCAATAACAAAGCACGTAGACAAGAATCCCAATTTATAAGCTCATGCTTGCTTGTCCTGAAACTCTCTCTGTGTGTTTTGCAACAGATAAGATGGATATAACTCCACGTACCATCATCATCCACATATTAGAGATCTAGATATAAAGTCAAGAACACTCCATTAAAGGCATAAATATTGTATATCAGAAGAATAATCAATGCAAATTAAGGAAAACTAGAAATGTTTATGATGACAAGTTGATTTACATGAAATGGATGCAAAATATACACTACAACAAATATTCAGTGTAGCAACTACGGCATACCATGATTTGAAATTATTCAAGGTAAAGGTTCCAAATGTTGGCATTATGTGATGCATTGCCTTGGCTGAATGGTGCTGTTAAATTGGTATTGCTTGATATGTCAACTGGTATACTTTAAGCTGAATCTGGGCATGGTGATTGATTTAAAACATTGAGGAAGGGTGCCAAAAGAAAAGGAAGAAAAATGAAGCATATTACAAAGTATGACGCACTGAATGTTAAACATAGGAAAATATCTAGTGCAAGGGCTCAGGTAATTAACTATATTAGACATAATTAAGAATGCATTCCTCAGTACAGTGCCATGGTGATGTGTCGGTGTTAACTTTGATGTCGGGGATCGAGTATTGTACCATGTGTTGCTGCCATATGGAATATATCAATATCATACTGTACTAGTCTCTGACTGGTATGGCTATGGGCATGGGTAATTCAGAACTTGTTGCGACCATTTTATGATGGCTGTCATATTCCAAACCTTGAAATTAATGCTATACTGGTTTACATGTTAAAACCATAATAATATCCATGTTGGAACAAAGTGGTCACTGTGTCCCTTCCTGATCTTATTTGATTTTGTGGTTGAACCAAATGTGATTACATGTGAAGTAATTTTGTTTGACTGTTGGAGTCTAAATGGAAAAGTTGCCATATTACTGCCTAGCAACATGAATATAGAACTTTTTTCTTGAGGTAGCTTTTCTATCGATTCCTCTACCAGATATATTGGCATTCCGAACGGTGAGATGTCTGATTTGGCTTGAAAGCTTGGTGTATGCCAGTAATTTCCTAAGTTTGATATCAGTACTTTTGCAAAAGTTGATGGATGTGTATAATACTTAGCTAATAAGTTCACATGTTTTGGGTCCGGTGGTACAGTTTGCTGTACTTTTCTTTAAGTGATAGCTCAAATTTACTCTGTTTCTGGATTGGATTGAATACATTGTGCTTCTTGTATGCAGGCATAGAATTTCTCATCAGATTTTCAAAAGCATCTACTATATGTTGTTCTAAGTTTGTTGGTCAGCAGGCACATCTTCTATTTCAAAGAATGTTATTCTTAAGAAACAGATGCAATAACTGTACTTGGGCATCAGAGTCGTTCATGCATCTCAAGTGATTCTTAATTGTTCACTGTTGAAAGTTGTTGCTTGACTTGCTTCTGTCTTTATCCTTCTTCCAGTCTTTGAATTGATTTTTTATTGTGGTCATAATGTTAGGGTTTAGACCTTGATGAATAGCAATGGGATTTCCCGTTGAACAAGAACTAGAACTAAGGATTTCTAATCCTGTTAGGTTTAGACCTTGATGAATAGCAATGGGATTCCCCGTTCAACAAGAACTAGAACTAAGGATTTCTAATCCTGTTAGGTTTACTTCTTGAAAAGGAGGAAGATGGGGAGGAGAAAGAAAGGGCTGCCGCCCTATGATGAGAGAAGGGAATTTTTGGGAGAAAAGAATCTGTTCTCTATTCCATCCAAACCCTAGAGACTAGAGTTTAAATACATCCACGAAGTGGGCCAGGCCCAGACTCAACAAAAAACTCCCATGGACTAACCAATGAGATTAAACTAATCCCCAAGCCCGTGTACACCCGTGACTTGATTTAATCTCAACCCTTGGACTCAAACCCAGCCCAATACAAGTTAGCCCACCTGGGCCTTGATAGCACCACACCAGGCCCAACAATCTCCACCTTGGTGCTTTCAAGGCCTCAGCACGTCCACTGTGTCCATCAGCTTTAACAACGAAATACACTTTTGAAAACTGTCCCGTGGAAGAACCTTAGTCAGTGCATCTGCTGGATTTTCTTTGGTGTATACCTTCACCAGCTCCACCTCACCATCTTCCACCAGCTCTCTGATCCTGTGGTATCTGAGGTCAATGTGCTTCGTCCTGGCATGATAGACTGCATTCTGCGCAAGCATCAGAGCACTCTGGCTGTCACTATGCACCTGGACAACCTTCTGATCAAGTCCCATCTCCAGCATCAAGCCCTTCAGCCAAAGAGCTTCCTTTGCTGCCTCTGTGATACCTATGTATTCTGCCTCCGTGGTAGATAAGGCTGTGATGGGCTGCAGACATGATCTCCACGATACTGGACCACCAAACAGGCTGAACACAAAGCCTGTTGTGGATCTCCTAGTGTCCACATCTCCACCAAAGTCTGCATCCACATACCCATATAACTGCCCACGAGCCTCCTTGGATAAGTTGGATCTCTCAGCATCTTCTTGCTGTCCATAGCAAATACCAACCCCAACTGTACCTACCAAGTACCTGAAGATTCCCTTCAGTGCTCGCCAGTGCTCCCTACCAGGCTGCGCCATGAACCTGCTCACCTGGCTCACTGCATGGGCTATGTCTGGCCTACAACATACCATGGCATACATAAGGCTCCCAACACCAGAAGCATATGGTACCTTCTCCATCTCCTGAGCCTCCACCTCAGTCTGTGGTGACATGGTCTTCGATAAGGAAAAATGTGCTGCCAAAGGTAGTGCTGTCGGTTTGGCATCCTTCATCCCATATCGCTCCAGAATCTTTTTAATGTAGCCACCCTGACTCAGATGCAGCACACCTTTGGATCTATCTCTGATGATTTCCATCCCTAGGATCTTCCTGGCTGGCCCCAGATCCTTCATCTCAAACTCCCGAGACAAAGCTATCTTCAGTTCCTGTACAGCCTTCTCACTCTTGCATGCTATCAGCATGTCATCTACATACAAGAGTAAGTACATCCTAGACCCATCATCCAGAGATTTAACATACACACAAGAATCATACTCACACCTGGAAAGTCCAATGCTCCTAACATAAGTGTCAAATCTCTTGTACCACTGCCTCGGCGACTGCTTCAGCCCATACAGAGATTTCTTCAGCAAACAGACTTTCCCATCTGATCTTGGTTCTCTAAACCCTGGTGGCTGCTCCATGTAGATGCTCTCCTCCAAATGACCATGGAGGAATGCTGTCTTCACATCCATCTGCTCCAGCTCCAAGTCCTGAGCTGCTACAATACTCAATAATAGTCTGATGGAAGTGTGCCTGACAACTGGAGAAAATATCTCACCATAATCGATGCCTTCTTTCTGAGAGTATCCTTTGGCCACTAGTCTTGCCTTATACCTGATACCCTCTTGTTCTGAAGCTCCTTCCTTGCGCTGATAAACCCATTTACAACCAATGGGTTTCTTTCCTTGTGGCAGCTGGACCACCTGCCACGTATTATTGCTGTGAAGAGACTGCATTTCCTCTGCCATAGCATGGATCCACCTATCTCTATCCTGACTTTCCATAGCCTCCTCATAGGTGAAAGGGTCTCCATTCGCTGTCACCAGGGCATATGACAACGAATCCTCAAAGCCGTATCGAACTGGTGGTCGCACGTTCCTCCTGGGCCTTTGCTGTGCGATCCCAGTATCAGTCCCCTGTCCAGCTGCATCCTGCTGAACTCCCTGGCTTCTACCCCCTCTGTCAGTCCTCTCCACCTGAATCTCAAATCCTCCTGGTCCACTAGCAAATGGCACAACTGTATAGAGGTTGTCTGACTAGTGTTACCGTGTTCTACCTCCTGTAGTCCCTGCTGTGCATCCATGCCACTTCTGTTCTGGAGGATTGAGCTCTCATCAAAGGTTACATCTCTGCTGATGACAACCTTCTTCTCCAAGGGGTCCCATAGCCGATACCCCTTGACTCCTCGCGGGTAGCCTAGGAACACCATCTTCTTAGACCTGGCATCCAACTTACTCCGCTCCCCAGCTCCAACATGCACATATGCTGTGCATCCAAACACCCTTAGATGGTTTAGGCTTGTCTTCCTTCCAGACCATATCTCCTCTGGAATGTCTCCATCTAACCTGGTGTGCGGTGACCGATTGACCAAGTAGCTAGCTGCATCTACTGCGTCAACCCAGAACATCTTTGGAAGCCCTGCCTGCAGCCTTAAGCATCTTGCCTTTTCCAATAGTGTTCTGTTCATCCTCTCAGCCACCCCATTCTGTTGAGGAGTTCCCATCACCGAGAAGTGCCTTCTGATGCCCCACTCCTCACAAAAAATCTGGAACTCCCTGCTGGTGTATTCCCCGCCATTATCAGACCTCAGACACTTCACACTTTTACCCTGCTCCTTCTCCACCTCAGCCTTCCAGATTTTGAACTTGGTGAAGACCTCTGATTTCTCCTTCATAAAGTAGATCCACAGCTTCCTTGAGAAATCATCTATCAGGGTCATAAAGTATCTGGCCCCATTCCTTGCAGAAACTGGGGCTGGTCCCCAGACATCTGTGTGTACTAACTCCAGGGGTTCAGCACTCCTAGCTGTGCTGACTGAGAACTGTACTCTCCTCTGCTTTCCCATCTGACAAGGCTCACAGATCTCCATATCTCCGCTACTCAAGTCTGGAAGCAGACCTCTCTTGCTCAGTTCTTTCATCCCCTTGTCTCCCATGTGGCCCAGGCGGTAATGCCACATCCTGTACACATCCCGGGGATCTTGCTCCACAGCTGCCACCTCAGATTTCACAGTCATCACAGAGCCCTCCATCTTGTATAGATTATTTTCCAGCCTCCTCCCTCTCATCACCACCATGGCTCCATTGGAGATGTTCAGAACTCCACTCCTGGCACGACTGCTGAAGCTGTATCCAGTCCGCTCCAAGTACCCCAGTGATACCAGATTCTTCTTGAGTTCTGGAACATGCTTCACACTGGTAAGAGTGCGCACCATACCATCAAACATCCTCACCCTCACTGTGCCAATACCTGCCACCTTGCAAGGGTGATTATCTCCAAGAGTCACATTCCCCTCCTCAACCTCTGTGTAAGTACTGAACCACGACCGGTTGGGAGTGTAATGATGAGAACAGGCTGAATCCAAGGTCCACATCTCTGTGCTGTGCCTGTGATCATCTGATACAACCAAGAGATCATCCTCCACCTCCTGATCTGCAACTGTACTCACAGACTCAGATCCTCCTTTTTCTCCCTTCTGATTTTTCCACTTAGGACAATTCTTCTTAAAATGTCCTACCTCTCCACACTTATAGCACTTCAGCTCTCTCTTGCCTTTCCTGGACTTTGATC
Organism: Calamus simplicifolius; assembly: GCA_900491605.1. Classification (NCBI taxonomy): domain Eukaryota; kingdom Viridiplantae; phylum Streptophyta; class Magnoliopsida; order Arecales; family Arecaceae; genus Calamus; species Calamus simplicifolius. The sequence goes on along the minus strand of UESW01004607.1, from coordinate 699,149 downwards.
GTCCTCCAGACTTACTTCTGTCCCTGCCCCTACCTCTGCCTGTCCTTTCCCCAACTGATAGACCCTCCTGGGGAACAGCTTCCTTGGTCATCTTCTCCCTCTGCTCATTCGTCCGAAGCACCGAGACAATATCTTCATAAATTAATGTCTCCTTCCCATAGAGCAGTGTTGTGACCAATGAGTCATAAGACGTGGGCATTGAACATAAAAGCAGAAGTGCTTTATCTTCTTCCTCCATCTTGACCCCAACATTCAGAAGTTCATTGCTCATCTGGTCGAATATCTGGATGTGACCCAGCACATCTCCACCTTCTGACATCCGAAGGCTGTAGAGGCGCTTCTTCAACATCAACTTGTTGCACATATTCTTCCCCATATAGAGGGTGTGCAACTTCGTCCAGAGTCCCTTCGGGGTCTTCTCCTCCAGCACTGAATAGAGGACTGAATCCGCCAGACAGCCCCTGATCATTGAACATGTCTTCTTCTCCAATGAAATCCACTGCTTGTCTGTCATCCCATCTGGCCTTTCCTCCAAAGCCAAATCTAAACCCTGCTGCACAAGGAGGTCCTCTACCCGGACTTTCCACATGGAGAAACTTCCCTTCCCATCAAACTTCTCAACCTCTATTTTTATGCTACTCCCCATGGCCAATTTCAAAAATAGCACAAAAATAAATTTTATAAAATAGAGAAGTACCTTGACGAGATTCTGTTGAAATTATTTCAACTCCTTGAAGGCCTCCAGATTACTCCTTGAACCAGGCTCTGATACCACTTGTTAGGGTTTAGACCTTGATGAATAGCAATGGGATTCCCCGTTGAACAAGAACTAGAACTAAGGATTTCTAATCCTGTTAGGTTTAGACCTTGATGAATAGCAATGGGATTCTCCGTTCAACAAGAACTAGAACTAAGGATTTCCAATCCTGTTAGGTTTACTTCTTGAAAAGGAGGAAGATGGGGAGGAGAAAGAAAGGGCTGCCGCCCTATGATGAGAGAAGGAATTTTTGGGAGAAAAGAATCTGTTCTCTATTCCATCCAAACCCTAGAGACTAGAGTTTAAATACATCCACGAAGTGGGCCAGGCCCAGACTCAACAAAAAACTCCCATGGACTAATTCAATGAGATTAAACTAATTCTCAAGCCCGTGTACACCCGTGACTTGATTTAATCTCAACCCTTGGACTCAAACCCAGCCCAATACAAGTTAGCCCACCTGGGCCTTGATAGCACCACACCAGGCCTAACACATAATCCTTCCCTTGGTAATTAGAATTTATTTTTAATTTTGTTTTAATCTCTGAAATATTTCAAATGGACCAAGCTTGAGCTGTTTGAAGTCCAATTATTCAGAAATATGATGTGTTTCTCATTGTTGATTGGTGGTCCATTTCTAGGGCCTATTAGTCAGGCTCTAAACAACAAATAATTCACACTTTAGAGACTTGGTTGTTGGTAGGGGCATTATTATCATTTTCCCCTAATGCATGGAGTTCTAGAGACTGACCATAATTATTATTATAGGCCCTATTCTTATTTGTGCCTAAAAGATCTGCTGATAGACAGGCAATAGCAGGCTCCTTTTGATAAAACATGGAGTTAGAAATTAGAATATAAAATTATATCAGCTAGATTGAACTAGATCCAGGCCTCTGTTTGGAAGGCTTGGCCTTGTTCTGCTCCTCTCTTTCATCTTACAAAAGCTTACTTTGCATTTGTGGAGGTTTTGTTCAACAACCATAGTTCCTTCATTTTGAACCTGGATACAAGCACCTTTATGCATATCGTTGGCTCACTTGAATCTGGTTTAAAAAGGTTGGATGCTGGTATATCATCTCATGAATGTGTTGCACTAACTGCTCCATCCTCCTCTAGAATGAATTATCTATTTCTATGCCTTTAATTTTGCATTTGCTCATGTACTTTCTTCGCTCAAACACTTGTCATAAATGTTGGAACAATTAATATATTGTGCACCATTTATATGCTACATGGTTAGGATATTCTTAATATTTTATTGTTTCTTTTGTGTGTAATTACTAGTAAAATTCTGGTTTGTTTTAACTAATTTTATTTTACTTTCAGTGTGCATCTACATTTTACTTTCAGCAGAGGTGCTGTTGTCACCAGCTTCACTGAATCTTGCTCGGCATATTGCAGAGTGCCCCAATTGGTTTCCTGAGGTAAGTGCTAGTCATCTTGCTTTACCAAAAAAATTATTTCTGATGTGTTAATTAATTCTTTTTTAGTGCAAGATGTTTTTAAAAGATATTGTGGATCTTGTGATATATTGTCCTCTACTAGTATGATTCTTGCTTGACTATTTAGTTGGTAAAGTATTTCATTGGGAAATGAGTAAAGTGCAACGTGATCTTCTTGTGTCGACATTCCTTGCTGCAGGATGTCTATCATTGATTATGACTGGGAGTACGTATGATTAAGTTCTGTTTTGAGTTTCTATGGCCGTGTTAGCCTTACCATAGATAGAAATGACAGTTTTGAAATCAGGGAATATTCTTTCTTGGTTCTGTCTATCATCTTTTAAACTAAGAATGCGCCTCCCATTTTCTTAACATTACATTGATCACCTTTCTTGCCCACATTAACTACTGCATGTGTTCTCTCTCCTTTTCTCTTTCAAATCAATCACCTTTTCTAAAATATTGGACTCTTTGATTTGATTCCTAAAACTGATTGAACCTTTTAATATCTCTCTTCTCTTCTTCCTTAAACATGCATGTCATGTGACTGCCACTTATGTTTTTTTCTTTGAGTGGTAAGCTGAGATTTATGTTGCATGGGTGGCTTCTGAAGCTGTACTCTATTATTTATGACTATCAATGGAAACAATGATTTGCATTCTATTATTTCTTTATTCAAACATGCTTTGTATTATGTGCATGAGAGGCAATGTTAATAAGTTTTTAAATAGGAAATAAAGATATTTCAAATTACATGTCGCTTTCATATATGGTTAAGACTGCCAGATACTTAATTTAAATATTCTAAGTTTTAGAAATGAAAAGGACTCTAGATATATATTGGATGGCTGGGATGCTTCATGGTTTCCTCTATAAGGATGAGGAGAAGAATTTCCTTCGTCTCTACAGTGATGTTTCTAACGGGTTGTATGCGGGCTGTACCGGTTGATGACGTACATGCCACGGTATCCTTGGTTAGGATAGAATTTGAAGGAAATGATAATGCTTGATTCTTATTGGTATTAAATTTTGCAATGTATTGGATTTTGTAGTAATTATTCAGACATCTGAGATGAGTAGATGTGCACGTGATGCTACAAATGCTGCAGATGGTGTTCACAAACTTCTGCAGGAGATAGAGGAGATGCGACAGAGCCATATCGCAGACAAAGCAGCGATGGAGGAGATGCAACGGAGTCGTGCCAACGATAGAGCAGCGATGAGGAGATGCAACGGAGCCGTGCCGACGATCGTGCAGCGATGGATTCTATGAGAGAGCACATTGAGCGGCTTACATCTATCGTACAGATGTTTGTTCCACATCAGGTAAATACATATATTATTAATTATATATTTTTATATTAAATCAATTAATTTATCTAATATATTGTAATTGATAGTTGAGCAAATTAAATATTTTAATTATTCTTATAGGCTCCTGGAGCGTCAGATCCTCGCGGACAGGGTGACAACCTTCCTCCTGCAGATCATTGATCTCGGCTTTTTTTATTTTATATCTTTATTTTATGTATTTTTAAATTTTATTAAATTTTATATTGTATCAAACTATCTCTTAGTTGATTGCAGTGAAATTTATATTTGAAATTTTAATTTGGATGTGAAGAATGCAATGTGATTTTATGTTTGTTATGATTGCATTGTATAGGTTTAATATAATTTAGATTGCCAGAATGTACCAAAAACTTGCTCATAACTGTATTCCATTTAGAATAGTAGCTGATCTGGTCAAAGTGGCACCAATCATACGAATTATCCTTAATTATAAGCTGTCTTTCTCCTATCTATGAATTCAGAGCGCCTTATTCATTTTTTCTTTTGAAGTTACTTTGGATGTTTGCAGAGTTTACTCATCACTAGTTATATGCATAATTTGCTAAGTTTATCAATGAATTTGTTTCACTTTTGCTTTCCTTTTTCAAAATTATAGTGATGAGAGAATAACGGCATTGATGAAAAGTTTAAACTTGTAGAGACATGTGAAATAACTATGATGAATAAATCAGAAATGGATACATCAAAATAAGTTTGAATAGCACTGATGGACTACTTGATGCCATGTAAGATCTTTGGAATGTTCAATGTGGACTAGAGATGGCATCAGTTAGGAGGGGATCAATGATACGGGAGTCTCATAGTTCAGTAGATCAAAGAATGCTATGTCGTGAGGTTGGGGGTGGCATTGAATTATTAGAAGATATTTTACGCTTCAGTGGAGTGAATTTTTTTTTTTTTTTTTGGGTGCATGGGAACCTATAACTGAGAAGGTTTCTCAATGCCAATCCAAAGTAAAAGTTCTTGGCTTTTGAAATCTATGTCAAATCTATGTCCACTCTTGGTCTCTTTGAAATTGATTTTATTTGTTGAAACAAGTTTGGCACACTCATCTCTGTACTTGACCATGCACAAGATTTCTTTGACCTACTGTTGGGCCTGGTATGTGCTATCAAGGCCCAGGTGGGCTAACTTGTATTGGGCTGGGTTTGAGTCCAAGGGTTGAGATTAAATCAAGTCACGGGTGTACACGGGCTGGGGGATTAGTTTAATCTCATTGGATTAGTCCATGGGAGTTTTTTGTTGAGTCTGGGCCTGGCCCCTTCGTGGATGTATTTAAACTCTAGTCTCTAGGGTTTTGGATGGAATAGAGAACATATCTTTTCTCCCAAAAATTCCCTTCTCTCATCATAGGGCGGCAGCCCTTTCTTTCTCCTCCCCATCTCCTCCTTTTTCAAGAAGTAAACCTAACAGGATTAGAAATCCTTAGTTCTAGTTCTTGTTGAATGGGGAATCCCATTGCTATTCATCAAGGTCTAAACCTAACAGGATTAGAAATCCTTAGTTCTAGTTCTTGTTCAACGGGGAATCCCATTGCTATTCATCAAGGTATAAAATCCTAACAAGTGGTATCAGAGCCTGATTCAAGGAGTAATCTTGGAGGCCTTCAAGGAGTTGAAATAATTTCAACAGAATCTCGTCAAGGTACTTCTCTATTTTATAAAATTTATTTTTGTGCTATTTTTTGAAATTGGCCATGGGGGTAGCATAAAAACAGAGGTTGAGAAGTTTGATGGGAAGGAAAGTTTCTCCATGTGGAAAGTCCGGGTAGAGGACCTCCTTGTGCAGCAGGGTTTAGATTTGGCTTTGGAGGAAAGGCCAGATGGGATGACAGACAAGCAGTGGATTTTATTGGAGAAGAAGACATGTTTAATGATCAGGGCGTCTGGCGGATTCAGTCCTATTCAGTGCTGGAGGAGAAGACCCGAAGGGACTCTGGACGAAGTTGCACACCCTCTATATGGGGAAGAATATGTGCAACAAGTTGATGGTTGAAGAAGCGCCTCTACAGCCTTCGGATGTCAGAAGGTGGAGATGTGCTGGGTCACATCCAGATATTCGACCAGATGAGCAATGAACTTTTGAATGTCGGGGTCAAGATGGAGGAAGAAGATAAAGCTTCTGCTTTTATGTTCAATGCCCATGTCTTATGACTCATTGGTCACAACACTGCTCTGTGGGAAGGAGACATTAATTTATGAAGATATTGTCTCGGTGCTTCGGACGAATGAGCAGAGGGAGAAGATGACCAAGGAAGCTGTTCCCAGGAGGGTCTATCAGTTGGGGAAAGGACAGGCAGAGTAGGGGCAGGGACAGAAGTAAGTCTAGAGGACGATCAAAGTCCAGGAAAGGCAAGAGAGCTGAAGTGCTATAAGTGTGGAGAGGTAGGACATTTTAAGAAGAATTGTCCTAAGTGGAAAAATCAGAAGGGAGAAAAAGGAGGATGAGTCTGTGAGTACAGTTGCAGATCAGGAGTGGGGATGATCTCTTGGTTGTATCAGATGATCACAGGCACACACAGAGATGTGGACCTTGGATTCAGCCTGTTCTCATCATTACACTCCCAACCGGTCGTGGTTCAGTACTTACACAGAGGTTGAGGAGGGGAATGTGACTCTTGGAGATAATCACCCTTGCAAGGTGGCAGGTATTGGCACAGTGAGGGTGAGGATGTTTGATGGTATGGTGCGCACTCTTACCAGTGGAAGCATGTTCCAGAACTCAAGAAGAATCTGGTATCATGGGGTACTTGGAGCGGACTGGATACAGCTTCAGCAGTCGTGCCAGGAGTGGAGTTATGAACATCTCCAATGGAGCCATGATGGTGATGAGAGGGAGGAGGCTGGAAAATAATCTATACAAGATGGAGGGCTCTGTGATGACTGTGAAATCTGAGGTGGCAGCTGTGGAGCAAGATCCCCGGGATGTGTACAGGATGTGGCATTACCGCCTGGACCACATGGAGACAAGGGGATGAAAGAACTGAGCAAGAGAGGTCTGCTTCCAGACTTGAGTAGCGGAGATATGGAGATCTGTGAGCCTTGTCAGATGGGAAAGCAGAGGAGAGTACAGTTCTCAGTCAGCACAGCTAGGAGTGCTGAACCCCTGGAGTTAGTACACACAGATGTCTGGGGACCAGCCCCAATTTCTGCAAGGAATGGGGCCAGATACTTTATGACCCTGATAGATGATTTCTCAAGGAAGCTGTGGATCTACTTTATGAAGGAGAAATCAGAGGTCTTCACCAAGTTCAAAATCTGGAAGGCTGAGGTGGAGAAGGAGCAGGGTAAAAGTGTGAAGTGTCTGAGGTCTGATAATGGCGGGAAATACACCAGCAGGGAGTTCCAGATTTTTTGTGAGGAGTGGGGCATCAGAAGGCACTTCTCGGTGATGGGAACTCCTCAACAGAATGGGGTGGCTGAGAGGATGAACAGAACACTATAGGAAAAGGCAAGATGCTTAAGGCTGCAGGCAGGGCTTCCAAAGATGTTCTGGGTTGACGCAGTAGATGCAGCTAGCTACTTGGTCAATCGGTCACCGCACACCAGGTTAGATGGAGACATTCCAGAGGAGATATGGTCTGGAAGGAAGACAAGCCTAAACCATCTAAGAGTGTTTGGATGCACAGCATATGTGCATGTTGGAGCTGGGGAGCGGAGTAAGTTGGATGCCAGTCTAAGAAGATGGTGTTCCTAGGCTACCCGCGAGGAGTCAAAGGGTATCGGCTATGGGACCCCTTGGAGAAGAAGGTTGTCATCAGCAGAGATGTAACCTTTGATGAGAACTCAATCCTCTAGAACAGAAGTGGCATGGATGCACAGCAGCGACTACAGGAGGTAGAACATGGTAACACTAGTCAGACAACCTCCTATACAGTTGTGCCATTTGCTAGTGGACCAGGAGGATTTGAGATTCAGGTGGAGAGGACTGACAGAGGGGTAGAAGCCAGGGAGTTCAGCAGGATGCAGCTGGACAGGGGACTGATACTGGGATCGCACAGCAAAGGCCCAGGAGGAACGTGCGACCACCAGTTCGATACGGCTTTGAGGATTCGTTGTCATATGCCCTGGTGACAGCGAATGGAGACCCTTTCACCTATGAGGAGGCTATGGAAAGTCAGGATAGAGATGGTGGATCCATGCTATGGCAGAGGAAATGCAGTCTCTTCACAGCATAATACGTGGCAGGTGGTCCAGCTGCCACAAGGAAAGAAACCCATTGGTTGTAAATGGGTTTATCAGCGCAAGGAAGGAGCTTCAGAACAAGAGGGTATCAGGTATAAGGCAAGACTAGTGGCCAAAGGATGCTCTCAGAAAGAAGGCATCGATTATGGTGAGATATTTCTCAGTTGTCAGGCACACTTCCATCAGACTATTATTGAGTATTGTAGCAGCTCAGGACTTGGAGCTGGAGCAGATGGATGTGAAGACAGCATTCCTCCATGGTCATTTGGAGGAGAGCATTACATGGAGCAGCCACCAGGGTTTAGAGAACCAAGATCAGATGGAAAAGTCTGTTTGCTGAAGAAATCTCTGTATGGCTGAAGCAGTCGCCGAGGCAGTGGTACAAGAGATTTGACACTTATGTTAGGAGCATTGGACTTTTCAGGTGTGAGTATGATTCTTGTGTGTATGTTAAATCTCTGGATGATGGGTCTAGGATGTACTTACTCTTGTATGTAGATGACATACTGATAGCATGCAAGAGTAAGAAGGCTGTACAGGAACTGAAGATAGCTTGTCTCGGGAGTTTGAGATGAAGAATCTGGGGCCAGCCAGGAAGATCCTAGGGATGGAAATCATCAGAGATAGATCCAAGGGTGCTGCATCTGAGTCAGGGTGGCTACATTAAAAAGATTCTGGAGCGATATGGGATGAAGGATGCCAAACCGACAGCACTACCTTTGGCAGCACATTTTTCTTTATCGAAGACCATGTCACCACAGACTGAGGTGGAGGCTCAGGAGATGGAGAAGGTACCATATGCTTCTGTGTGGGAGCCTTATGTATGCCATGGTATGTTGTAGGCCAGACATAGCCCATGCAGTGAGCCAGGTGAGCAGGTTCATGGCGCAGCCTGGTAGGGAGCACTGGCGAGCACTGAAGGGAATCTTCAGGTACTTGGTAGGTACAGTTGGGGTTGGTATTTGCTATGGACAGCAAGAAGATGCTGAGAGATCCAACTTATCCAAGGAGGCTCGTGGTAGTTATGGGTATGTGGATGCAGACTTTGGTGGAGATGTGGACACTAGGAGATCCACAACAGGCTTTGTGTTCAGCCTGTTTGGTGGTCCAGTATCGTGGAGATCATGTCTGCAGCCCATCACAGCTTATCTACCATGGAGGCAGAATACATAGGTATCACAGAGGCAGCAAAGGAAGCTCTTTGGCTGAAGGGCTTGATGCTGGAGATGAGACTTGATCAGAAGGTTGTCCAGGTGCATAGTGACAGCCAGAGTGCTCTGATGCTTGCGCAGAATGCAGTCTATCATGCCAGGACGAAGCACATTGACCTCAGATACCACAGGATCAGAGAGCTGGTGGAAGATGGTGAGGTGGAGCTGGTGAAGGTACACACCAAAGAAAATCCAGCAGATGCACTGACTAAGGTTCTTCCACGGGACAGTTTTCAAAAGTGTATTTCGTTGTAAAGCTGATGGACACAGTGGACGTGCTGAGGCCTTGAAAGCACCAAGGTGAGATTGTTGGGCCTGGTATGGTGCTATCAAGGCCCAGGTGGGCTAACTTGTATTGGGCTGAGTTTGAGTCCAAGGGTTGAGATTAAATCAAGTCACGGGTGTACACGGGCTTGGGGATTAGTTTAATCTCATTGGATTAGTCCATGGGAGTTTTTTGTTGAGTCTGGGCCTGGCCCACTTCGTGGATGTATTTAAACTCTAGTCTCTAGGGTTTGGATGGAATAGAGAACAGATTCTTTTCTCCCAAAAATTCCCTTCTCTCATCATAGGGCGGCAGCCCTTTCTTTCTCCTCCCCATCTTCCTCCTTTTTCAAGAAGTAAACCTAACAGGATTAGAAATCCTTAGTTCTAGTTCTTGTTGAACGGGGATCCCATTGCTATTCATCAAGGTCTAAACCTAACAGGATTAGAAATCCTTAGTTCTAGTTCTTGTTCAATGGGGAATCCCATTGCTATTCATCAAGGTATAAAATCCTAACACCTACAACTTAAAAATGATAGTATCATGGCAATACTAATTATGTGCTGTTATATTACTTACTCTCTTTTTTTGTATTATACGATACTTGCATAAAGTTGATATGAGAAGTAAAAGCTTCTGCTAAAAGATCCACAATTGGCATGGTAGTATACTAGTGAAACCTGCTACCTTGAGGATACTTCAGTTGTTTTTTCAGGAAAGTACAGCATGTTGAATTTGTATGTATCGTAGATGCAAAGTATGAGCAACCTTGTAAGTACTAAATTAGTAACATTCAATAAGAGGGGGGAATAATAAAATTTGCTATATACAAAGAAAGCTGAGCACAGCAGTCCTGCTCAGCTTTCTTATGTGAAGTGTCTTATGTGAAGCAGAGACTTCCTGCTTTTTGGCCTAACCCGGAGCTTAGCCCTTTGGAAAAAATTAGGCGCGCTGGAGCCATATTTCCGATCCAGACGCTTTTTAAATCGTCGGGAATAAAAAAATTGGAGCCATATTTCTGATGGAAAAAATTTAGCCCCGCCGACTCGAGCCATATTTCCGATGCCGACGCTTGTAGAAGTGTCGACAGATATCTTTCCAACGCTTTACAAAGCGTCGGTAAATTTTTTTTTCCATGCCCGCCCTGCCAACGCTTCAAGACGCATCAGTATGCTGATTTTCGATGCTAAAAAAGCATCGGTAAGTCATTTTTTAGTGTCGTTTATTCTTAAAAATTGCAGTGGTAAGGAACTTCTAACACACATTAGACCATCTAGGAGTAGTAATTGCTCCATCTGAAATCTATCTAAAAAGGGTACTTGCATGTTAAATAGATCCTTTTATAAATAGATTTGGATAGTAGTCATTCTTAAATTTTGATTGGTTTTTCAAAATAGTTTCATGTTAATTCTTTTTTTTTTAAAGCTGAACTATTAGTGCATGTGAGTTGCCCTTCTTGCAACTCACTATATGAAATCATCTATAATATCTTAAATTTAGTCTCACAATGAATGAAAAAAAAGATGTGTACGTGCCTAAGCCCTTCAGTTTATCAAAACATGGCAAACAAATGCCAAACTGACGACAATATCCAGTCGTAGCGTGTAACATGAGCATTGCAACCTTCCACTGTTCGCCCACCACCTATCATCTCACAAGTCTCAAGTCCTCGCAGACATATTACCAAGCTAAACAGAAAAAAAAAAAAAAACAAACAAACTAGGCCGTACCTTCTAGTGGATGATGACTACTACATTTATATATACAATTAAAGTTTGCATTGAAATTAAAAGTTTTAAGTCAAAAGATTAAACGGTAAACTCCCAAGTCTTTGATCGAGAAGCTCAAATCTAGAAGATTAAAAGATAGACATAAGACACAGAGCAGAAGTTGATTTTATAGTCCAAGTCCTATGCTGTCTTGCAGTAGCATTCCATTTAGCCAAGAAATCAGCTTCTTGATTTGCTTCATGATACATATGACCGCATCTAATTGTTGGGAAGGCGAAGATATATAGTATGGAATAGCAACAGCAAACAAGGATGCTTCCATTTGATAAACGGTTGGTAATCCGTGAAGTCAAAATGGGTAAGACTCCCTCTAGTTCGATGTGATGAATATCAATTAATATTTCCAAAGCTTCTCTAAACCATATGCCGCCGTTCATGCAGTAAAAATTGAAGTAGCAAACAGTGATACTGACATGGCTTGATAACTCTGGCCTAAATGCTCACGAATTATAAATGCAGCACCAGCTGAATCAACATGAAGAGAGCCATCAAAAACTATTGTGATGCCCCTCCCAATAGTCCCACATCGAAAAATTAAAAAATGGTTGTATGGTTTATAACCAGTTAAGTGAGATAGATAAGTACCAATTGGATTCATTTTTAGGCTGTGGTGGCTCAAGTTGGTATGGACCTTGTCTGTCTTGCTTTCTTGTAACGAAACAGGCCCGTGGACCCTGGTCGTTACAACTAGAGGTGCAACTTGGGCCGGGTTCAACCCGAACCCGGCCCGCAGAACCCGATTTGCAGCAGTACTCAAACTCTAGTTTGCTTAACCTGAACCCGAAGGATCCAGGTTGAACCCGGACCGATTTGCAACTTGGGGCCGGGTTAGGGTTGTAGTCAATCCGAACCCGAGAAAATCCGAACCAGCAAAGCCACAAGCAGTAGGCCCACTGGTGTTATGAAAGTGATGATTTAGCTTTATTTGTTAGGTTTAAAGTATGTAGAGCTGACAATAGTTTTGTGAAAGTGATGATTCTTGGTATGAACATTCCACCATAACCTTCATTACCTTTTAAAATGAGCAATATACCTTTAACCATTGTATTTTATCATGTAATGTTGGTGGGCCAAACTAGTATCTTTATTTTTTTAATTATCTTCTTTGAGACATTTGTAACTTCTAATATGAAGTTTGTCAAAATTTTATGAAAGCATATGGGAAGAGGTGATCAGCATAAAACTAAAATATCTGGGAAAGGGGTGATGAGTAAAAATCAGAGAGCTTTGGATGACGAATGCATTCTCGCTACTTGGAAAAGATTTCTCATACCAGACTTATGTGGTTTTCTAACTGGCTCTTTATATCGTCTCAATTTTCTGCTTTCGAAGGATAAAGGTGACTTCATCAATGCATATAGTGGCTATTGAAATGTTATGCAACATTTGAATTACTTTGGATATGTTTTGGTTTTAAGAATGTACTTTTTTTATTTAGTTTTATGTAAAAGATGTATATTTTTAGACATGTAATTTGAAATGTGAAGCTTGTTTGTTTCAAACTTTAGCTTGTTTGTAAAATGTAAAGATTATTTGTTTTAAACTTTAGCTTATTTGTGCAATGTTAAGCTTGTTTGTTTCAGATTATCATATATATATATATATATATATATATTCTATCAACCCGAATTTCAATCCGAACCCGATTTTTAAAAATAGGGTTAGGGTTGAGGTTTTACAAATAGGGTTAGGGTTGACATTTTATAAATAGGATTAGGGTTAGGGTTCAAGAAAATCTGAGTTTCATGAGCCCGAGTTGTACCCCTAGTTACAACTATCTTAATATGTCCTGATTGCAGAGATGATCAAGATATAGGTAAAGGATAAAAAGGACCTGAGATAGATCGTAGAAGATCATCTTAGACGCCAGGAGTGCCAAACATGTATAAAACATTCATTCTGATGTTGACATATGTTCCACAATGTATAATATAAAATTGTTTGGGACTTGATCATGGATGTTTGGAAATCATAAATTAGGAGATAGTTAAGAAGAGACCAAACCTGTATAAATGTGGCACACCGGAATGATAGGAGGTGGTCAGTAGTTTTTATTGCAATATGACATCATCGACAACATATCGTGAAATTGATTGAATTCTTTGGGACAGGAGATGCGAAGTTGGGAGACCATTATGCACCACCTTCCAGATAAAATGGATTATCCTCTGATGAGCTTTGAGTTTCCAAATTCTCCAAATATTGCCGATTGGCTTTGTTATTTTCCAACATACTTAGGTACACATCTTTGACGTACAATTTAGACTTGTAACAGAAACTTCAGTACAAAATGTTAGCATAATGTGGACCGCAAGCAGGTATAGCAAAAATCACAATCATAATCTATGATGGAAAGATCTCAGCTAGCAATCTTCCATTTTAAACGGTGCTCTTCGCATTTCTATTGACAATCATCCACTCCTAGATTACAAGGAGAGGATTCATTCGAGTACCTCGTACCTTCCTAGCATCCTTGTAGGATCTTAATAATCTATCATTCATAAAGAACATCAGTGAAACAAATAAAAAATTGACTCTATTGTAACACTCAGATAACCGAGAGTTCATGCCAATGCCCAGCATTTTTTGTGGTACATTGTGGACAGAAATCCCAACACGTGTCCATATGGGTGCTTTTGGTGTCTAGCTGAACGAAGCAAATTGCTCTAACATGCTTGTGATATAAATTAGCTCCTAACAGAACAAGTTGTGACAAGGTCTATACCATGAGCCAGCTCGATCTAACTAGTTTTCAGTGAGACTCCAGCGAATCATCGTAAGATTATATGTATAGCAACGATCATTGGTCCTGCAATGTAGAAGCTAATAACTAACAGTTTGAAATGGCCGGCTAATTAGGACGCACACATTTCATGACAAATTAGGAGAATTAGCCACTTCCTGTAGAAAGTGTAATTTATGACAATCAATGTGTATGTGTAAGATGAATCCGTTATGATGAAATATATGATACATGATTTAGATGAGCTACCTAATCTTATATCATCATATATAAAAGCTAGTTGATCATATGAAAGGTTAGTCCAAAGATAGGAAAGGGCCTTTTTTTTTTCTTTTCTTTTCTTTACACAGGACTCTCAAACTTAAGTAAAGCTAACTTTTCTCTCTTAAGAATCTCTCTTTTCCGCATCGCCTTCTCTAACAAGATCAAAGCTACTCATCCTTAGTTGCCATTTGATGATATGGTTGGATTATTACATGAAGCTCCTTGCTATTATTCTAACATGAAGCATAAGTTTTCTTATAGGCATAATCTTTTTATCATTATTTTTAGGATAAAATATAAATTACTACAGTATGATTTAAGCATTATTAGATTATATCTATATAGTTTGAAATCTTATACTAAACTATAATCAAATTATGCCTTTATGTGTTTTGATATATAATACTTAACTATTATGTATTTTAAATACTATCAAACATCTTCAATGTAGTTTGAAATATTATACGTGCTGAATCACCCAAGGGTTTTAAACCTACTTAAACATTATTTAATGCATCCTAACTTTTCATGAAAATAATTTGATAGTGTTTAAATTATATGTTTGTTAAGCAAAATATGTTAAATCATATGAATATAATTTGATTATGCTTAAAATATATAGTAATTAAGTATAATACTTTTAACCAAATAGATATAATTTGATTGCGGATGGTAACTTATATTTTACGTTTATTTCTATGGGTCATGGTGATACTGGTTTACTTTTGCGAGCAAACCACAACAACCGAACACGCTTGTGGAGACCAATGTTAAGAATTGCAAAGGTAGTAGGTCCTCTTTGAGCTCTGCATTCATGTATGCATGACTGTGTACCACAAACTCGTAAAGTATTAATTCATTTGGGACGTGCATCCGTGCTAGTCTAGCATGAATCTTCGATTGCATGTGATCACCGTCCAAATGGCAGTAGGAGCTTAGCCTAAACCCTTCTTCAGTTCTGATGACGCCAAGTCATCTTCCTCAAACGTCGGGGAAGACGGACGTCCTTCTCCTCGGAATCCTGCAAGACAAGTCCCTGGAGACCGGTGATACCGATAGGGACCCTCCGACGATCAAGTCAGTCACTCGGGCTCAGACAAAGAACTGCTCAGCGAAAGAGAACTGAGGCGGTTAGGGTTTTTCTGGAAGGAAGAAAGCTCAGAAAACCAGAGTTCAGATCCCACTTACAGCGCGAGCACGTGCTTTTATATCTGTCCGAATACCTTATCTTACTGTCTCGGGAGATCACCACCGTACCATCACTACGCGTGCCGGAGGCATCCTGTACTGCTTGCTGACGTGATATCATACGTATCCGATGAGCTAAAAACAATACCCAAGTGTATCTAGAATAATCATCTACAATCACAAGACCATATTTCTTTCCTCCTAGACTTGTGGTTCTAGTAGGTCCAAAAAGATCCATGTGAAGTAGTTCAAGTGGCCTAGAAGTGGAAACAATATTTTTTAATTTTGAAAGAATTTCTAGTTTGTTTTCCAAATTGACATGCATCATAAATTTTATTATTTTCAAAATCTAATTGTGGAAGTCCTTTTACTAAATTCATTCTAATTAATTTTGAAATAAGGTGTGTGCTTGCATGACCTAATCTTCGATGCCACAACCAACCAATCTCATTTATATTAGCATTATTAGCAACTAAGCAATGATTACTAGTAGACAAATTGTCTAAATCAATCAAGTATACATTGCCATTTCTATTTCTAATAAAAACAATGCTATTATCAATGGGATTAGAAACTGTGCATATAGAAGATTCAAATGATACTTTAAAACCTTTATCACATAATTGACTAATGCTAATTAAATTATGTTTCAAACCATTAACATATAAGACATTTTCAATATATGTGGAAGGAGTTATTTGAATGTTACCAAACCCCAAGATTTGGCCTTTGCCATTGTCACCAAATGTAACTACTCTCCTCTTTTGCTTTCAAGGGTGATGAATTGATCCTTGTCACCCGTCATGTGCCATGAGCAGCCGCTATCGAGATACCACTTTCTCTTTGATCTTTTGGCCACAAGACACTCCTGCAAAAATAATTAAGTCTTATATTTAGATACCCAAGCTTTCTTGGGTCCTTCATGGTTAGTAGCATAAAAAATTGTTCCTTTGGGAACCCAAATTTTCTTGCCTTTACTACTTAAATTTTTGTTACTATTTCTCATATTACATTCATAGGTTTTATGACCTTTCTTGTTACAATAATGACATGTAACATTATCTCTATTTTGTTCTTTTCTAAAAAAGTTTTTAACAAATTTTTGTTTTAAGTTAGGTCTATATCCTAAACCAGCTTTATCATATATGGCTCTTTGATTACTTAATAATAAATTAAGTTTTTCAGAACTATAAGTAAATTTATCAACAACACTTTTTATTTATCAACTTCCTTCTTTAATTTATCATTTTCACTAGAAATTGATTTCTTTTCTTTTGTCAAATTATCATTTTCAGATTTTAGTACTTTAATCTCATTAGTAAGATTGTCTTTTTCTCTGATAAAAATTGAGCTATCATTTTTCAAAGACTTGTATTTCTTTTTCAAAATTTTAAAGTCATCCACTAGTTCATTGAAAGCTTCAAATAATTCATCGAAAGCAAAATCATCATAAGGGTTTTCAGAACTTACCTCATCATCCTCGTTTGCCATGAAGCAAATGTTGGCAACCTCCTTTTGTTCTTCCTCCGATGAGGATTCATCGCTGTCGCTCCAAGTTGCAACATAAGCTTTCTTTTTCTTCTTGAAAGTCTTTTTCAGTTGAGGACAATCATATCTATAATGCCCTGGTTTCTTACATTCATAGCAAATCAAGGGGTCTTTCTCTTTATCCTTGTCCTTATCTTTTTCTTCTCTCCTTCCATCTTAGTTCCAAATTTCTTCTTGTGGAAGGGTCTCTTTCTCCTCATGAATTTTTTGAACTTTCTTGCTAGAAGAGCTGTCTCATCATCATCTTCTTCACTATCACTGCAGCTCTCCTCATTTTCAACAACCTTAAGAGCTATGGTCTTTTTCTTTTTACATCTTCTTCTATGTGCTGCTTCATGGTCAATTCATGGGTCATTAGGGATCCTAGAAGCTCCTCTAAGGGTAAGGTGTTGAGGTCCTTTGCTTCTTGGATTGTTGTCACCTTCACTTCCCACGTTCTTGGAAGTGACCTGAGAATTTTACGGATAAGTTCAGAGTTAGAATATGTTTTGCCTAAATTTTTCAACCCATTTACAATATCAGTAAATCTAGTATACATGCTAGCTATAGTTTCAGTTTGTTCCATGCAAAATAACTCATATTTATGAACAGAATGTTTATTTTGGATTCTTTTACTTGGTTAGTACCCTCATGGGTAACCTCTAATCTATCCCAAATCTCCTTTACGGAATTACATGTGGAGATTCTATTAAATTCATTAGCATCTAAGAGCAATATAAGACATTCATGGCCTTAGCATTGAGCTGTGCCATTTTCCTATCATTATCATTCCAATTCCTTTCGAGCTTAGGAACAATAGTGCCATCAACAATGTGTGTGGGTGTACTAGGTCCATTAGTTATAACACTCCACAATTTATAATCAGAAGCTTGAATGAATATCCTCATTCTTGCTTTCCAATAAGAATAGTTGGAACCATTAAATAAGGGAGGTCTATTCGTAGAATGACCTTCGGCAAATGATCCAACTTGAGCTGCCATTTGGATCTTTAGCTCTTGATCGTATGATCAAAATCTAATGAGCACTTGCTCTGATACCAATTGTTGGCCCAGATGACAACCCAAGAGGGGGGGGGGGGGTGAATTGGGTTCTTTAAAAAATTTAGCCTCTTAAAAAATTGTTTGTTTAAGATGAATGAAAATAAATGCAATGTAAATATAAAGCACAATGAATAAAATAGAGATAGAGATAGAGACAATGGAAGCACGGAAAACACAAAGATTTTATAGTGGTTCGGTGTATCCAACACCTACGTCCACTCCCAAGATCCTACTTGGGTCCACACTATAATCTTCTCGATTACAGCTGAGTTGTTTTATAAGTTCACAACCCAAACTTGTTGTTTTACCCGGGATCACAACGAACCCAGCCGGTATTACGGGCTCACCAGCATACAACCCTAAACTCAAGCTAAACTAGCTTGACCCGAGGTTAACAACCTCCACTAGTTCAATCCCCTTTGATTGAACTAGGCACAAACAAATATAAGAATGTTTTACAAAGTTTCACAGCTCCTCAATGAGCAAATATTCAAAGATAAGTAAATAGGTTTAGAAAAGCCTGGTTTGAAGTTGTTTGGCTTTGAGCTTTTCTTCTTTTCTTCTTTTCCTCTTCTCCTTGCTGGGTTGAATCAAGCCTCAGCTCTGATTCCTCATAGTAGATACAGTTGAGAAGATTGAAAAGTTGGTCTTTTTCTTCTAGTTGAGAATCCTTCGATTTTTTCACTATTTGAATGGCTTGGATTCTTCTTTGAGCTTTGTGGAGTGGAAGGATTTGAATTTGAAAGCTCCTCTCTTGGATATAAGGCTCAAGACTTCTCGGATTTTGATTTTGATTTTTGTCTATCCGTTTCTATTCTCTTTTCAAACGGTTGTTTTCCTCCTTTTTATATATTTTCCTTTGATTCATTTTTGGGTGTAAATCTAGCCGTTGGAGTGTACCTGTAAGGATTTTTCATTCATAAAAATAGCCGTTAGATGTCAAAAATCAAAATATTACCGTTAGAGCTGATCTGGCATTTTTAATTTTTCGTCCAGGTGGGTTGGAGTCAGCTCCAGCTTTTCAGGTGTCGGCTCCAGATCGTTTTTCCATAAATAGTAAAATCTGAGTTCGTCATGGAGTCGGCTCCGCAAAAGTAAGTGTCGGCTCACCGTCATCAGGTGTCGGCTCCCGAATACTGTAGGTGTCGGCTCCAGGATGCTCAAAAAATCAATGTTCTGTCCCCGCATCGGAGTCGGCTCCAGACACTGTAAGTGTCGACTCCGAAACTTTAGGTATCGGCTCCCAAAACTCTAGGTGTCAGCTCCGGACCGTATCAAAAAATTAGATTAAAATTGAATGGCCATGGGGTCGGCTCCTGATATTCTAGGTGTCGACTCCAAGCTCTGAAACTTTAAAATCTCTGATTTGTATTTGATTCAAATTTATTCTTAATTCCTTTAAATTGATCAGATAAATTTAAGTCTTGAAACACTTATAAAATCCATAGTAATCAAATAAATATACTCAATTCCTTTATTAATCATCAAAATAAATAAATGGATCAACACAGACCAAGGAGACTAGCTGGCGACAACGATCACCGAAGATCGGGGATGAAGACACTCCGAGCACAAATCTTAAAGCAATACCCAAGGAAGACACTCCGAGCACGAATATTGAAGTTTTTTTTTCATCCACCGTTATTCCTTCTCTCCTTTGACTAATAATATCAAATGATAGAATTGATAAAATCTTAAAATATTCAAATTTAATCCTTCAAATATCATCCTAAACATGGCCCAAGATCTCTACCCTTGACGCTATAGAAGGCCTATTCATAGGTTACCCAATTTCTAATCCTTTTTCATTCCATTTATTTTATGTTCTCTTCGTATGGGTAAAGAAGTTCTTTTGGATCATATCTCCTCTTAATCATAGAGGATTTGGACTAAGCTAGGTAGCTACGTTTGGGGCTAATCTCATCAACAACCTATATAAAAGGATGAAATTTTTTCTTAGGATAATATCTTTGCATGTCTCTGTCTAAATACATTCTTCTTTTCCAATATTCTGCATTATTATTTAGTTTTGTAAATTTTTTACTAATAAATTTTGAGAAATTAATCCTTTGTAAGAATTTTTATCAATAATATATAAAGAGATTGACTTCACTACAGTCGAGAGAATCTCTACTTAGATATAATCAAAACTAAGTTTGGATGATTAGGTCCAAATCAATAATTCAAATATTTGATGTGGTCTATTATCACACAAACTACACTCAAGAACATTGGCCTCAAATTCATTGTTGTAATTAATGAATCATCTTTATAATGAGATTTTTATTAGAATCTAGAAGTCTATGATGGCCTATATACATTGTCACGCCCTAGACCCTATATTAGATCTAGGGGTGGCAATCCGCCGCATGCCGGGCATGCAAGGCGTCCCGAATATAACATTTAATACAAGGAGGGGTAATAATTATATATCATCCAATTTAAATAGTTCTTAATATAGACCATAATCAAATGTTTTAGGCTACATACCAAATACATAACTCAATGGGGTTACAAAAAAGTATTGGATCTAAGTCACTCTGATAGCTGCTCCAACTACCCCATATCCCCATCTTCAGTTCTGTGGCTTTAAAAAACATGTGAGATTTAAATGAGCTCGCACTCAATAAGTAAGCCAACTATAATATAATGTAATTACTTCATGCTTTTATAAACTCAAAATTTCCATAAAACGTCTTGCCAAGCTTCCATAATCCAAATACATTTTACCATATTATCATAACATGCATCATGTGCTCAAATAATTTTGGAAGTAATTGCCATATATAGCATATCAAGAATATACAATTTCAGGATAAAACCACTGTACCACTATAAATAGCATGTAAAAATATATTTTTTACCAATATCCTATGGCACGCTATGTACACAGAATACCCCCCTCGAGTGTAACACCCCCTCGGGTGTATCCTCCATAAATATCCCTTAGGAGTCAGGGTCCTGGAACCAGTGTCATGAACTCACTGTTGACCCAATTGAGGATTTGATGATTAACAAAACTATTTGAGTATAACATTTGAGTTACTAATGATTTGATTAAGTTTTTTAGATTATAAGTCAATTTGATAATTAAAATCAATAGTCAAATCAAGTTCTGATTTGAATCTAATGTAAAGGTAAGATTGCAGACATTAGAGTCGACACATGGAATCGCAGAGTCGACTCCGGAAAATGGCACAGACTTAGAGTCGACTCCGAGACTGTTAGAGCCGACTCCAACAGAAAGACAGAACGATGGTTTTTCAGACCACGACTTAGAGTCGACTCCCAGACTGTTAGAGTCGACTCCAGAAGAATTTGTGTCGACGCCAGAAAAGTCAGAGACGACTCCAGATCGAGCGGATTAAAGAATTTCGAGTTAGAGCCGACTCCAAAAAGTTAGAGCCGACTCCAGAATGTCAGACACGGCTCCAAAACTATCAGAATGACTCTAAACTTTATCTTTATCTATTTTAATCCCAACGGCTATTGTTATTTATGGATCTAATCCTTCTTACACTTGTTTCTAACGGATAGTTTCAAACTATTTATGGATTAATCAGGATCTATAAGAAGAGGGTTTGTTGCATCCCAAAAGAAGTGACAAGAAAGGCAAAAAGAAAAGAATAGAGATAAATCTTTGAGATCTATCAGAAAAGAAAAGAGAGAAAACTTGTAAGGAAAGATCATACTGATTCCCCAAAAGAAGAGAGAGATTCCAAGCTTTTGCTGTTCTATTTCGAAGAAAAAGAGAAGAAAGAAGCCCTAGTTTTCTGATCTTCTGAGTCTCAAGAGCATCTTGAAGGAAGATCCAATCAAAGGAAGAGAAGGAAGAAGCCACCAAGATCTACGAATCAGGCTTTGATTCCTATCCTCTTATTATTGTTTCAATATTGTATATTTGCTCATTGGAGGAGCTGTTTATCTTGTAAAAATAAATATTGTTTGCTGGGTCAATCTGGTGATTGATTCAGTTGAGGCTGTTAGGCTTGTGCAAGCATTAGCTTGTGGTGATAGGTTTTGTGCTGGTGAACCTTGAAAACCAGCTGGTTCGTTGTGCACCCGGGAAAATAACAAGTTTGAGTTGTGAGCTTGCAAATAGATCTGCTGTAATCAGTTTGATTATAGTGTGGACCCAAGAGGTACTTGGGAGTGGACGTAGGTGTATGTACACCGAACCACTATAAAATCTCCTATGCTTGCCGTGATTGTCTCTTTATCTTCAACTCTCTATTTGTGCTTGTTCAGTTTTAATTTGTGTGAATCTAACTCTTTATTTCCGCTGGGGGTTATTCTTAAAAGAGTTTAAATTTTTGAAAAACCCAATTCATCCCCCCTCTTGGGTTGCTATCTGGACCAACAATTGGTATCAGAGCTAGTGCTCATTTGATTTGATCTAACGATCAAGAGTCAAAGATCCATATGGCAATTCAAGCTGGTTCATCTTTTTCGAAGGCCAATCTACTAATAGACCACCCTTATTTAATGGTTCAAACTATGGTTATTGGAAGGCTAGAATCAAAATTTTCATTCAAGCACTTGACTATGATCTATGGAGTATTATAATCAATGGACCACACACCCACTGCTAGAGTTAATGGCATGAAGATTCCTAAACCGGAAATGGAATGGGATGAACATGATAAAAAATTGGCACAACTCAATGTCAAGCAATGAATGTTTTGTACTGCTCATTAGATGCAAATGAATTCAATGCATATCTATTTGCATTTCTGCTAAGAAAATCTGAGATAGACTTGAGGTTACCCATGAGGGAACAAATCAAGTCAAGGAATCCAAGATTAACATGCCAGTTCATAAGTATGAATTGTTTAAAATGGATGCATGTGAATCTATTGCTGATATGTTTACAAGATTTACTGATATAGTTAATGGTTTAAAAAGTCTTGGTAAATCTTATGATAATTCTGATCTTGTGAGAAAGGTTTTGCATTCCTTGCCTAGGACTTGGGAAGCTAAAGTGACTGCTATACAAGAGGCAAAGGATCTAAGTACCCTACCCCTAGAAGAATTTGGGATCCTTGATAACTTATGAGCTTCAAATTAACAACATGTTAATGATGATGAGTCAAAGAAGAAAGAACTATGGCTCTTAAGAATTCTGAATATATGGAAGAGCCTCATAAATTGAAGAAGAAAGTGATGATGAGGACATGCACTCATCATAAGGAAATTTAAAAGATTCATGAAGAAGAAGAAGTTTGAAAGGAAAAAGCCCTTTGCAAGAAAAGATGAGGACAAGGGCAAAGAGAAAGAAGTTATTTGCTTTGAATGTAAAAAGCTGGGTCATTTTAAATCTGAATGCCCTCAACTAAAGAAAGGCACCCGGAAGTTCAAAAAGAAGGCAATGATGGCCACATGGAGCGATTCGAAAAGCTCAAGTTCCGAAGAAGAAAAAAGGTGAAATGGCAAATCTATGCTTTCATGGTGGACAATGATGAGGTAAGTCCGAGTTTTCTTGATGACTTCACTTTCGATGAATTGCATAGTGCTTTTTATAAATTAATGGATGATTTTGCAAACCTAAGTTCAAAGAACAAAGATTTGAAAACTTAAATGTAAAAATTATCCTTAGAAAATGAAAAGCATGTTGTAGATAAAGAATTTTGATAAAAGAAAAAGAAAGTTTGAAAAATGAAGTTGATAGACTTAAGCCTATAGTTGATAAATTCACTCTAAGCTCTATCAAACTTAATATGATTTTGAATAATCAAAAAGCTTTTTGATAAAGCTGATTAGGATATAATCCGCTTAAAAAGCAAAAATCTTGAAGAATTTTTATACATGCTGAAAAATCATCAAATATTACTTGTTTTAAATGTGAAACAAAGGACATAAATCATATATGTGTAAATCTCCACATAATAAGAAAAAGATGATTTGGGTTCCCAAAGGAACAATATTTAATGCATCTAACCATGAAGGACCCAAGAAGGCTTGGGTACCTAAAATTAAGACATGAATTTTGCAGGAGTGTCTTGCAGCCATCAACTGAAAAGAAAATGGTACCTGGATAGTGGTTGCTCAAGACACATGACGGGTGACAAAGATCAATTCATCACCCTTGAATCAAAAGAGGTGGAGTAGTTACTTTTGGTGATAATGGTCAAGGCCATATCATGGGTATTGGTAAGATTCAAATTACTCCATCTACTCATATTGATAATGTCTTATATGTCGATGGACTTAAACATAATCTAATAGTATTAGCCAACTGTGTGACAAAGGTTTCAAGGTTTCCTTTGAAGCTTCTGTTTGCACTTACTAATCCCATTGATAATAGCATTATTTTGTTGGTAAACGATATGGCAATGTGTACTTAATTGATTTGAGTAATTTATCTCCAAGTAATCATTGCTTAGTTGCTAATAATGCTAAGATGAATGAGATTGGTTGGCTATGGCATCGTAGATTAGGTCATGCAAGCACACACCTAATTTAAATTATTGAAAATGGATTTAGTTAAAGGTATTCCTAGCTTAAATTTTGAAAATAATCGAATATGTGATGCATGTAATTTGGAAAACAAACAAGAACTTCTTTCAAATCTAAGAATGTTGTTTCAACTACTAGGCCACTAGAGCTACTACACATGGACCTTTTTGGACCTACTAGAACCACAAGTCTAGGAGGAAAGAAATATGGTCTAGTGATAGTAGATGATTACTCTAGATTCACTTGGGTAATATTTTTGGCTCACAAAGATGAGACTTTCTCAATATTCATGAAATTTGTTAAGAAAGTCACTAATGAGAAAAACACTACCATAGTGTCTATTAGAAGTGATCATGGAACTGAATTTAAAAATCACTTATTTGAAAAATTCTGTTTTGAAAAGGCATACATCATAATTTTTCTGCACCTAGAACACTCAACAAAATGGAGTTATAGAAAGAAAGAATAGACTTTAGAAGACATGGCCCGTACCATGCTATGTGAAAGCCAACTTCCAAAATATTTTTGGGCGGAAGCTATAAACACAGCATGTTACATCCTAAATAGAGCCCTGATTAGACCTATCCTTAAGAAAACTCCCTATGAACTATGGCATAATAGGAAACCAAATTTAGTTATTTTCATGCATTTGGTTGTAAATGTTTTATTCATAACAATGGTAAGGATAATCTTGGGAAGTTTGATGCAAAGTCTGATGAAGGTATTTTTCTAGGATATTCTACATCTAGCAAGCATATAGAGTATTTAATAAGAAGAGCTTAGTTGTAGAAGAATCCATTCATATAGTGTTTGATGAGTCTTTAGCATCAAGTTCAGATAAAATTGATGATGAGGAAGATACATCTTTGATTGAAAGAGATATTGAAAAATTAAATGTATCTTCAGATCAAGAACCTAAAGTTAAGGATGATGACTCACCTAAGGATGATGGTATTGATACTGCTCAAATGATAAAGATCTACCTAGAGATTGGAGATTGCTTATGGTCATCCTAAGGACCTAATCATAGGTGATCCATCTCAAGGTGTAAGGACTAGATCATCAATGAGAATATCAATAATCATCTTGCATTTGTATCTCATATAGAACCTAAAACTATAGAGGAAGCTGAGAAAGATAGTTATTGGATGTTAGCAATGCAAGAAGAGTTAAACCAATTCACTAGGAACCAAGTCTGGACCCTAGTAGATAAGACCTAAAAACCACCCTATAATAGGATCTAAATGGGTTTTTAGAAATAAATTAGATGAAAATGGCATTGTAATTAGAAATAAGCTAGATTAGTTGCAAAAGGATATAATCAAGAAGAAGGTATAGATTTTGATGAAACTTTTGCACTGTTGCTAGATTAGAAGCCATTAGGCTACTACTTGCATTTGCATGTCATATGAATTTCAACTTATTTCAAATGGATGTTAAAAGTGCATTTCTAAATGGTTTTATAAATGAGGAAGTTTATGTTGAACAACCTCCTGGTTTTGAAGATCATGAATTTCCAAACCACGTCTTCAAACTACACAAAGCACTTTATGGTTTAAAGCAAGCACCTAGAGCTTGGTATGATAGATTAAGTAAATTTTTAATTGAAAATGATTTTCTAGAGGAAATGTTGATAAAACCTTATTTTTGAAAAGAAAAGAAAGATTTATTAATGTTCAAATTTATGTTGATGATATTATATTTGGTGCTACTAACAATCTCCTTTGTCAAGAATTTGCTAAGCTAATGCAGGGAGAATTCGAGATGAGCATGATGGGAGAACTAAACTTCTTCCTTGGACTTCAAATCAAACAAGAGAAAGCGGGAATTTTCATCAACCAAACAAAGTACACAAAGGAAATACTCAAGAAGTTTGGTATGGAATCTGCTAAACCTCTTGGTACGCCAATGAGTCCCTCATGCAAGCTGGACAAGGATGAAGGTAAGAAAATAGATCAGAAGCATTACAGAGGTATGATGGATCACTTCTTTACCTAACTGCAAGTAGGCCAGATATATGTTTTGTTTGCTTATGTGCAAGATATCAATCTAATCCTAAGAATCACATTTACTTGCTGTTAAAAGAATCTTTAGATACTTAAATGGAACTAAAAATGTAGGATTATGGTATTCTAGAGACTCAACCTTAAAATTGATTGCTTATTCTGATTCTGACTATGCTGGTTGTAAATTAGATAGAAAGAGTACAAGTGGGGCATGCCAACTTTTAGGAAGTAACTTAATCTCTTGGTTTAGCAAGAAGCAAAATTCGGTTGCATTATCCACTGCTGAGGCAGAGTATGTTGCAGCTGGAAGTTGCTGTGCTCAAATCCTTTGGATTAAGCGACAACTTGAAGATTATGGTATCACACTTGATAAAATTCCTATTAGATGTGATAATACTAGTGCTATTAATCTAACTAAGAATCCAATTCAACATTCAAGAACTAAACACATTGAAATTAGACATCACTTTATTAGAGAACATGTAGCTAACAAAGATGTTTGTCTTGATTATGTTAATACTAATGATCAATTAGCTGATATTTTTACCAAACCTTTGAGTGAGGAAAGATTTGTTATCTTAGAGGAGAATTAGGAGTTTGTGATCCTTTAGAATGATTTTCTGAAACTCTTAAGGACAACAACTATCTAGACTTCATTAATTTCTTGAAAATCCTCTATGACCAATAAGGAAATTTATCTAGAAATTTGATTTCATTGTTTCCCCAATTGTTAAGGAACACTTATCTAGAGTTTGATGATTAATTTGATTAGTTTCAGATCCTTGAAATTTGATTTTCTCTGAAACTTGTGGAGTCGACACCTGCAGTTTGTGGAGTCGACACCTTCATATTTTGATGTTCTGTCTGGGCAATTAGAGCCGACTCTGGCTTCTGTAGAGCCGACTCTAATTCGGGCGCTGACAGATTCTCTGGTTCGGAGCCGACACCTCGTTTTCGGGAGTCGACTCTAAGTGGAACTAGGTCAAAATAAAAAGGGCGGAGTCGACCCCAAACGAAACCCATCGTCTCCTAAACCTTTCCAAACTGTTCCAAACCGATTCCAATCCCTCCAAATCCCTCAAATCCCTCAATAACTCATTCCAATCGAATCCCATGGCTCCCAAAAGGCATGCTATCATTGGTGGTTGACTGTTCCGATGAAGCGCCATTCAAATCAGAGGCAACCTTCGTCATCTTCTTCATCTGCCACTCAAGATGACTCTCCACCCTCACCATCTTCTCCACGAGTTGACCAATTAGCGGGTAAGGTCATTACAACTGGAAGAAAAGTAGATTTCAACTTTTTTGTTTCGGAGGGCTTTGCTATTGGGCGATTGTTGAAAGAAATGGGATGGGAGAAGGTCTGTTCTTTGGATATCCCTACTTACCCTGCCCTAGTGAGAGAATTTTATAATGATTTATGTAGAGGAGAGGGAGGCTTAGTGAGTGTTGTAAGAGGAACAAAGTAATCATCACGGCTGAAACCCTTGGAAATTATTGGAGATGCCTACCATTGGACTTAGTTGAATATCAACATGAAGATAGAGGAGGTGCCCTATCAAGGATGTTAGGGAGAGAAGTTTCTGAGTTTGAAGAAATCTTGGCTAATCAACTTAATTTGGAACTCAGATTACTTCACAATATTTGTGGAAGAATTTATTTCCTAAAATCGGAAGGTTTGAATATGTCTCGGAGCGAGACATCTTATTGATGGACTGCATTCTCACTGGAAGACCTGTAATCTTGCTGGAATGATGATAGGCTATATGGCGGAAGCAGCAACTAAGAAGAGATCTACATTGCCATATGGTATGATTTTGACATTGGTTTTCAGAAGCCAAGGTGTACTTATAATGGATAATGAGCCACTAAGAAAATTAAGGCATACAGATTACTATAGTGTCTCTACAATTCACCGGATGGGCTTCAGAAAAGAAAATGGAAAATTGGATAAAAAGAGGACATGAGGCCAGAGCTGAAGAGGTTAGAGTTGAGGAGGTCAGAGGATAGGATATTCCTGAACCATCTGCTGGACCTTCTTCTCTTGGACCATCTGCTGGACCATCTGCTGGACCCTCAGAGGCTGGACCTAGCTCTCACCCTCCACATCAGTCAGCATTGGCATCTGGAAGATTTTCTGAGGAGCAAATAGGTCAGCTCAGAGCTTTACTGGCTGAGTATGATAGTCAAAGGACAAATGATATGTGTAAGTTGAGAGAGGAGTTCAATCAGTTGAAGGATAGAGATCAATTCAAGGCTTGACATGATTTCTTTTTCCATTAGCAATTCCGTAGAATCCTTTAGCACTGATCTTCATAAGATTTTTGAAAGGATGGAAGGCATTGCAGACGGTTCTGGAACTATCTTCATGCTACCAGTCAACTAAAGAAAGATATTGACCTCGCCGTCTCTCAAATTGAAGCTTATCTTGAAATTTTAAGAAGACTCAAAAAGATGATATTATGGAAATGATTGGACATTTAAAGAAAATTTGTATAAGCATATTTGATTTTGATATCCTATCCTAGGTTGTATCTTAGGATTTCTTGCTTTCTTGCTTTCTTAGCATGTATCTAGGAATTACATATATGTAACCTTGAACACATGTAATGAATCTTGCTTTGGAATGCAATTACACTTTTATTTCAAATTTGTCTATGATTGATTGAGTGAATCTCAATGATTTACTATCTTATGATTTAATTGAACCAACAACCCCGCTCTGATAACATTTTTTTTCTTTAATTCACCTTATTGCTGATAACAAAAAAGGGGAGAGAAACTGTATATGCATAAAGAAATAAAAATGGAAGAATATAAGATTAAAGGAATATAAGATTGGCATATCTAAACAGGGGGAGAGAAATTTTGAGATTTATAAATTCTAATCACTTTGTATCAAAATTAATTAATTTAAGGGGGAGTTATTCAATGCAGGGGGAGCTTAATAATTTAAATCATCTTGATTGATGTTTATAATTTCAGAACTCAAGTATGTTTTTAAAGTTCATTTTGAATATTGGCATCAAATTCTCTGTTAGAAGTCTCAAAGCTTTAATAATGTCTATAATTCTTCATTCAAATAAATTTTAATGCATATACTCAAAGTTTTTGTTATCATCAAAAAGGGGAGATTGTTGACCCAATTGAGGATTTTGATGATTAACAAAACTATTTGAGTATAACATTTGAAGTTACTAATGATTTTGATTAAGTTTTTCAGATTATAAGTCAATTTGATAATCAAAAATCAATAGTCAAATCAAGTTCTGGTTTGAATCTAATGTCAAGGTAAGATTGCAGACATTAGAGTCGACACATGGAATCGTAGAGTCGACTCCGAAAAATGGTACAGACTTAGAGTCGACTCTGAGACTGTTAGAGCCGACTCCAACAGAAAAGACAGAACGATGGTTTTTCAGGCCACGACTTAGAGTCGACTCCCAGACTGTTAGAGTTGACTCAGAATTTTTGTGTCGACCCCAAAAAGTCAGAGACGACTCCAGATCGAGCGGATTAAAGAATTTCGAGTTAGAGCCGACTCCAGAATGTCAGACACGGCTCAAAAAATGTCAGAACGACTCTAAACTTTATCTTTATCTCTATTTTAATCCCAACGGCTATTGTTATTTATGGATCTAATCCTTCCTACACTTGTTTCTAACGGATAGTTTCAACTATTTATGGATTAATCGGGATCTATAAGAAGAGGGTTGTTGCATCCAAAAGAAGTGACAAGAAAGGCAAAAAGAAAAGAATAGAGATAAATCTTTGAGATCTATCAGAAGGAAAAGAGGAAAAATTGTAAGGAAAGATCATACTGATTCTCCAAAAAAAGAGAGAGAGATTTCAAGCTTTTTGCTGTTCTATTCCGAAAAATCTCAAGAGAAGAAAGAAGCCCTAGTTTTTTGATCTTCTGAGTCTCAAGAGCATCTTGAAGGAAGATCCAATCAAAGGAAGAGAAGGAAGAAGCCACCAAGATCTACGAATCAGGCTTTGATTCTATCCTTTTATATTTTTATTATTGTATATTTGCTCATTGGAGGAGTTGTTTATCTTGTAAAAACAATATTGTTTGCTGGGTCAATCTGGTGATTGATTCAGTTGATGCTGTTAGCCTTGTGCAAGCATTAGCTTGTGGTGATAGGTTTTGTGCTGGTGAACCTTGAAAACCAGCTGGGTTCGTTGTGCACCCGGGAAAACAACAAGTTGAGTTGTGAGCTTGCAAAACAACTCTGTTGTAATCAGTTTGATATAGTGTGGACCCAAGAGGTACTTGGGAGTGGACATAGGTGTAGGTACATCAAACCACTAAAATCTCTCCTGTATTGCTGTGATTGTCTCTTTATCTTCAACTCTCATTGTGCTTGTTCAGTTTAATTTGTGTGAATCTAAGTCTTTATTTCCACTGGGGGTTATTTCTCAAAAGAGTTTAAATTTTTGAAAAACCCATTCACCCCCCCTCTGGGTTGCTATCTGGACCAACACTCACATCCTGCCATATCCGGCTACAACACACCCAAGAGTGTGTTCTCCATATACCCCCCTATGGAGATGGGTCCCGATGCAATGTGGCTTAATATTGCTATATCCTGTCACAGCACACCTCCTGGGTGTGTGCTCTCCATATACCCTTCTATGGAGTTGGGTCCCGGTGCCAAGTGAGTCATGCAACATATCACATCATGTCATATCATAGCGGACCATGGTGGGACATATTATCATATACACAAAGTATCATTTTATGTCATATTTGCCAAATAGCATGTATCATTGTAAAAATGCAATCCATATACTTTTCATAATTACAGTGAATTAAACATGTCAAATATACATGTATATTTATAAAACCTTTAACAATTTCAAAGTCATGCCAATTGATCAGTTATCCACATAGATACCCAATTATTTATAAAATATAATAAATAATAAACTAATCATAGTAAATGCTCATTTGCAAATAATAATACCAATCCATTTTCTTATTTTTTAAATAATGCAATATATAACAATATAGCATTTAAATACATAATTTTCATATTTTAATAATTTATGAAAATTATGATAAATGACTTACTTAGCTCAGTACGCATATCCCAAATCATAAACCAGCTATTTAGATATCTGGGTACCTACAGTATCATTTTTTTCTAATTTTTTAGTCCCCAAAAATAGCATATCAAAATATATTTTTTTAACTCTACCCAATTTAATTCCGGAGCCAACTTGGGCTTGAATATCTCCCAATACATAAGCCCAAATGGAAAAATAAAAATACCTCCAGAAACTAGAATCAACACTGATCCGGGGCATATTTTTATTTCTTCATTTTTGGCCCAATACGGGGTCCAAATCATGGCCCAAAATTTGCTTGGAGACGGCCCAATAGGGCCCAAAAAAGGGGGGACGGCCCAGCCGGCCCACTGAGCCCTTCCTCCCCGCCTCCACTGTTTCGACCGAAACAGGGGAAGGACTAGCCGGCGGCCAGGGCCGCCGCCGGCCACTTCCCAGAGGGGCTCGACTGTGAACGACCGGCCCGGAGCCGGCTGCCGTTGCGACCGAGCTCCTCCCCTTCTCTCTCCCCCTCAATCTCTCTCTGTCTCTCACGATCTCTCCCGTGGCTTTTACCAATGCCAGTGGCACGGCCGGCCACCACGGCCGGCCGGACCTCCACCGGACGCTTGCCCTGCGCTGGTGGAGTGCCCGCCGTTTCGCCGAGTGGCTTGGTTCCGTGATGAAGGGAGGGCCGCCCGGCGGCCCTCCAATGCCCCACTCCGGCCGCCTTGAGTGGCCAAAATCTCCTCCTCCTCCCTCCTCCGGCCGCCTTGAGCGGACGGGCATGGCAACAGGAGGACCCTCCTGATCTCTCTCTCTCTGTCACTCTTCTCTCTATTGTAACAGTGGGCAGAGGGAGGGAGTTACCTGTGCTCATTGATGGTGATGGGTGGAGGGAAAGACTCCTTCCTCCCTCCCCATTTATAGCAGCGCGGGGAGGACCTCCTCCGCGCTCGTGAGAAGAGGGGCACCGCCCTCTTTGACTGGCGGAGCTGGGGAGCCGCCCGCGTGCAGGTACGACTACGGTGCCTCCCCCTCCTCCGGTCCAAGACGGATCCTCACATGGTGAGGATCCATGGGAGAACGGGGCTCACATTCTCCCTCATAAAAATTTCAGCCTCGAAATTGATGTACTTCGTATAACATTTAGAATCCAAAGCTTTGATCATAAGAATAATTATCTTTTCATTTACATATACTAAGATACAAAGAGATATGGATATTTCATTTTCACTTCCTCCTCCAGCTCCCAAGTAGCTTCCCTCTCAGAATAGTTACTCCTCTGAACCTTGACATAGGGAATGCTATGCCGTCTTAAGACTTGGTCCTTGCGGTCCACAATATGTACAGGATGCTCTTCATATGTCAGATCATTCCTTAACTGCATGGGCTCAAACTGTATCACATGGCTGGGATCAGAAATATACTTTCTCAACATAGATACATGAAATACATTGTGTACCCCAGAGAGCACTGGAGGTAATGCCAGGCTATAAGCCACCTCCCCTACTTTGCTCAAAATCTCAAATGGACCAATGTATCGTGGACTCAATTTACCTTTAATCCCAAATCTCATCACATTTTTGGTTGGTGATATCTTCAGAAAGACATGGTCTCCAACCTAAAATTCTAGCTCCCTTCATCTCACATCAGCATAGCTCTTCTATCGGCTCTGAGCTGTGCGGAGTCATTCCCTGATCAACTACACCTTCTCTATCGTCTGCCGAATCAGTTCAGGGCCCAACAATCTTCTCTCCCCCACATCATTCCAACATAAGGGAGATCTGCATTTTCTACCATACAAGGCCTCAAATGGAGCCATTTGGATACTGGCTTGGTAGCTATTATTATAAGCAAATTCCACTAATGACAAGTGGTTGTCCCAAGCACCAGCCAAGTCCATTACACATGCTCGCAACATATCCTCCAGGGTCTGTATGGTCCTCTCGGACTGCCCATCTGTCTGAGGATGAAAGGATGTGTTGAAGTTTAGTTTGGTCCCCAGAGCTCTATGAAGGCTCTTTCAAAATTGGGACACAAACCTAGTATCCCGATCTGATACAATAGATACGGGAATACCATGAAGTCTCACAATTTGCTCAATATACATGTTGGCCAATCTCTCACTGGAAATCCCAACTCTGAATGGCAGGAAATGGGCTGACTTTGTCAATCTGTCTACAATGACCCATATTGCATCGTTGGTCCTAGGGGTTTTAGGCAGACCAGTCACGAAGTCCATAGTGATCTTCTCCCATTTCCATTGTGGAATCATCAGAGATTGAAGGGGTCCCGCAGGCCTTTGATGCTCAGCCTTCACTTGCTGACATACCAAACATTTGGCCACATACTGAGCAATCTCCCTCTTCATTCCCTTCCACCAAAAATTTTCCTTTAGGTCTCTGTACATCTTGGTGCCTCCTGGGTGTACTGTATAGGGAGAGTAGTGAGCCTCCCTTAGAATTTCTGCTCTTAGATCCACCACATTTGGCACACAGAGCCTGCCATCAAATCTCAGGGATCAGTCCTCCATTATAGAAAATTCATTTTGAACCCCTGACTTCACAGCTTCTTTAATCTTTTGCAGGTTCAAGTCTTCTTTCTGAGAGGACTTGATCCTGTCTAACAGAGTTGGTTGGAGTACAAGTGCTATCACAAGCCCATTGTACCGTTGTACTCGCAATTCAACCTCCAACTTCTCAAGATCCCTCTGGATGTAAGGCTGAGAAGTGATCATAGAAGCTAAGTCCGAGGAGGACTTCCTGCTCAAGGCATCAGCTACCACATTGGCCTTCCCTGGGTGATAGTGTAGGTTCAGGTCATAATCTTTTGGTAGCTCCATCCACCTCCTCTGCCTTAAGTTTAGCTCCTTCTGAGTGAAGATGTATTTCAGACTTTTGTGGTATGTATACACATCACATGTCTCTCCGTATAGATAATGCCGCTAAATCTTCAAGGCAAAAGTCACGGCGGCCAACTCCAGATCATGGGTAGGATAGTTTTGCTCATATGGCTTTAGCTTCCGGGAGGCATAAGCTATCACCTTCTCATTTTGCATCAGAACACATCTCAATCCCTTCCGAGAAGCATCTGTGAATAGGGTGAATCCTCCAGATCCTGACGGAAGGGTAAGGATGGGGGCTGATACTAGGTGTTACTTCAGCTCCTGAAAACTTCTCTCACACTCCTCAGTCCAGTCAAACTTCGCTTGCTTTTGGGTCAAGCGAGTCAGGGGTAGAGCAATGCGAGAGAAGCCTTCCACAAATCTGCGATAATATCCAGCCAGCCCCACGAAACTTCTTACTTTAGATACATTGGAAGGCCTACACTAGTTAACAACTGCCTCAATCTTCTTTGGATCCATAGTTATGCCATCTTTAGATATTATATGACCCAAGAATGATACTTGGCTCAACCAGAAGTCACACTTCTGCAACTTGGCATAAAGCTTTTTCTCCCGAAGAGTTTGCAGAACAATCCTCAGGTGGTCCATATGTTCTTCCTGGCTTTTAGAATATACCAAGATGTCATCAATGAATACCACCACAAACTGGTCCAAGTATGGCTTAAAGATTCTATTCATCAAGTCCATGAATGCTGCCGGGGCATTAGTCAACCCAAACGACATCACCAAGAACTCATAGTGGCCATACCTAGTTCTGAATGCTGTCTTAAGCACATCCCCAGCCTTGACCTTGAGTTGATGGTATCCTGACCGAAGATCAATCTTCGAGGATACCCGAGCTCCTTAGAGTTGATCAAATAGATCATCAATCCTCGGCAAAGGATACTTGTTCCGCACTGTTACCCTATTGATTTCTCGGTAATCAATGCAGAGCCGAAGACTTCCATCTTTCTTTTTGACAAATAATACTGGAGCACCCAAGGAGATACACTAGGTCTGATAAATCCTCGGTCCAGGAGCTCCTGCAATTGGCTCTTCAACTCTTTTAGCTCAGCTGGGGCCATACGGTATGGGGCCTTGGATATAGGTCTAGTGCGATGGGCCAAATCAATAGTGAACTCAACCTCTCGATCTGGGGGTAATTCGGTCAAATCATCAGGAATACATTAGGAAATTCCCGAGCCACTGGAATATTCTCCAACTTGACCTCATCTTGTTGAAGGTCCTTGACCACAGCAAGAAATCCTTGGCCACCCTTCTTCAAATACTTTGCGGCCTGTAGTGCTGATACGAACACCGAGACCAGATACTCCTGACTTCCAATAAAACTGAATTCAGGTTGATTAGGAATTTTGAAGATCACCATCTTCCTGAAACAGTCTACTGTAGTATGATAGGAGGCCAACCAATCCATCCCAAGGATAACATCAAAGGATTTTAGTGGGAGGACGATTAGATCGGCCTTCAATCTCCTATCCCCCATGTTAATTAGGCAAGATCTACATACAGAGTCTACCCTCATAACATCACCATTTGGGAGAGCAATGTGCAACTCTTGCTCTAGAGGAACGGGCGTCAAAGATTCATCCTTGGCAAGATATGTGCTAGATACAAATGAATGCGTGGCACTCGGATCTACTAGGAATTGAGCATAAGTGTTGCCTATTTTAAGTATACATGATCACAAAGTTTAGTTCATCTTAGATGTCATGAGGTTTAATAATACTTTTATCATTCATGATCAATGCATTCCATTGCATATGAATGAAACAATCTTAAATGAGTACTTAAGTAACAGGCGTACCTATCACAACGGAGTTGGAGGCAGCAGCATCCTATTGTGTGAGAGTAAAGACCCTTCCCTAGGTCCTAGGCTGCTACTGCTGGCCTCTATCCTGATCCGCAGAAGGCTGCTGATCCCTCCGAAGGGGACAAGTGGCCATCTTGTGACCCACCTTCCCACATATGAAGCAGGCACCCATCGTCCCGCGGCACCACTTGCCCGAGTGGGAGTTTTCGCATTGAGGGCAACGAGTTTCCGTACTCTTTGGTCCTGAGGGGGCCTGATAAGGACCTTTCTTCTTGGCCTGACCTAAAGACTGGCCAGAAGGAGACCCCTTCTTCTTCCTCTGCTACTGCTCCCACTTCTTATGGACCACACCCATATCCTTCTTAATCACCAGGGCCTTGTTTACCATGGCACTAAATGTGGGGAGCTCAAAGGCATTGACTGCCTGCATCAGTCTGGGCCTCAGTCCCTCGGTGAACTTGATGATCTTGGCTCTCTCAGTGGCCGCTATGTCTGGAGCAAACCGAGCCAACCAGGTAAACTTGGCTTCATACTGCGCCACAAAAAGGTTTCCTTGCTCCAGTTTGACAAACTCCGACTGCATCTGCCTCTGCACACTATTGGGAAAGTATTTGTCATAGAAGACTTTCTTAAACTCTCCCCAAGAAATAGCTCGTCCATCCATTCGCTGCTCTACAAGTAGCCACCAATCATATGCCTCCCCCTGAAGGAGGTAGGTAGCGAATCTGATTCGCTCCTCCTCTTGGCTACCATGAGCTGCAAAGGCTTTCTCCATCTCCCTCATCCATTTTTCAGTATCGGCAGGGTTAGTAGATCCACAAAAAGGAGCCGGGGCCAAGCTCTTGAACTCAGCAAAGCTCCGACCCCCTCCCCGCCAGGGCTGGGATGGAGCCGACTGAGCAGGCTGCGGAGCAGGAGAGGCAGGCCGAGCAGGCTGGATTTGCTAAATCTGTTACTGCATGGCTTGCATAGCCTACGACATTCCCGCAAGAGCCTGAAGCAACTGGGCCTGAAATTGTGGTTGACCATTGTCAGCTAAATTAACGGAACCAGAGCCTCCAGAAGCTTGCTGGCCTCCCTGCTGGCCAGAGTCCCCAGCCCTGGGAGTTCCCAATAGGCCGCAGACTCCTAGTGCGACGTGGCATTCTTAACTCCTGCCAGAGTTAGGTTCCAGTCAATATCCTTGTAAACCACAAAAATTC
This sequence comes from Calamus simplicifolius, assembly GCA_900491605.1. Classification (NCBI taxonomy): domain Eukaryota; kingdom Viridiplantae; phylum Streptophyta; class Magnoliopsida; order Arecales; family Arecaceae; genus Calamus; species Calamus simplicifolius. The sequence continues at coordinate 661,927 of UESW01004607.1, read as the reverse complement.
AGGCTTTCAAAATATATTACTTGAAATTTTTAATAAAGTTATCACCCTCCCAATGTAATCCTAATATTCTGCCTAGTGTCATCTTGTGTTTGTCCCTAAGGTCAAACCTAGGCTCTGATACCACAAAAGCTGTCATGCCCCAAACCCTATATTGGATTTAGGGGTGGCAACCCGCCGCATGCCAGGCATGCAAGGCATCCCGAAATATAACATTTAATACAAGGAGGGGTAATAATTATATATCATCCAATTTAAATGGTTCTTAATACAAACCATAATCAAATGTTTTAGGCTACATGCCAAAATACATAACTCAATGGGGTTACAATAAAGTATTGGATCTAAGTCACTCTGATAGCTGCTCCAACTACCCCATATCCCCATCTTCAGTTCTGTGGCTCTGAAAAACATTGTGAGATTTAAATGAGCTCACACTCAATAAGTAAGCCAACTATATAATGTAATTACTTCATGCTTTTATCAACTCAAAATTTTCATAATAAACGTCTTGCCAATCTTCCATAATTCAAATACATTTTACCATGTTATCAAAACATGCATCATGTGCTCAAAATAATTTTGGAAGCAATTGCCATATATAGCATATTAAGAATATACAATTTTAGGATAAAACCACTGTACCACTATAAATAGCATGTAAAAATGCATTTTTATACCAATGTCCTAGGGCCACACACTATGTACACAGAACACCCCCCTCGAGTGTAACACCCCCCTCGGGTGTATTCTCCATAAATATCTCCTAGGAGTCAGGGTCCTGGAACCAGTGTCATGAACTCACATCCTGTCATATCTGGCTACAACACATCCCAAGAGTGTGTTCTCCATATACCCCCCTATGGAGATGGGTCCCGATGCCATGTGGCTTAATATTGCCATATCCTATCACAGCACACCTCCTGGGTGTGTGTTCTCCATATACCCTTCTATGGAGTTGGGTCCCAGTGCCAAATGAGTCATGCAACATATCACATCATGTCATATCATAGCGGACCATGGTGGGACATATTATCATATACACAAAGTATCATTTTCATGTCACATTTGCCAAATAGCATGTATCATTGCAAAAATGCAATCCATATACTTTTCATAATTACAGTGAATTAAACATGTCAAATACACGTGTATATTTATAAAACCTTTAACAATTTCAAAGTCATGCCAATTGATCAGTTGTCCACATAGATACCCAATTATTTACAAAATATAATAAATAATAAAATAATCATAGTAAATGCTCATTTACAAATAATAATACCAATCCATTTTTTAAATAATGCAATATATAACAATATATCATTTAAATACATAATTTTTATATTTTAATAATTTATGAAAATTATGATAAATGACTTACTTACCTCAATACGCAAATCCCAAATTGTAAACTAGCTATTTGGATATCTGGGTATCTACAGTATCATTTTTTTTAATTTTTAGTCCCAAAAATAGTATATCAAAAAATATTTTTTTTTAACTCTACCCAGTTTAATCCCGGAGCCAACTTGGGGCTTGAATATCTCCCAATACATAAGCCCAAATGGAAAAATAAAAATACCCCCAGAAACTAGAATCAATACTGATCCAGGATATATTTTTATTTTTTTATTTTTGGCCCAATACGGGATCCAAATCGTGGCCCAAAATTTGCTTGCGAGACGGCTCAATAGGGCCCAAAAAAGGGGGGACGGCCCAGCCCCACTAAGCCGTCTCCTCCCCGCCTCCCCTGTTTCGACCAAAACAGGGGAAGGACTGAGCCGGTGGCCAGGGCCACCGCCGGCCACTTCACGGAGGGGCTCGGCTGCGGACGACCGGCCCGGAGCCGACCGCCGCCGCAGCCGAGTTCCTCCCCTTCTCTCTCCCCCTCAATCTCTCTCTGTCTCTCACGATCTCTCCCGGCTTTTGCCCGTGCCGGTGACACGGCCGGCCGGACCTCCACCGGACGCTTTCCCTACGCTGATGGAGGCCACCGGCTGCCGCCCGGGCCCGGCGAGCCGGCGGGCACTCCGCCTGGCCCGAACCAAGCCGCGGAGCGGCTTAGTTCTACAATGAAGGGAGGGCCGCCCGGCGGCCCTCCAATGCCCCACTCCGGCCGCCTTGAGCGGCCGGAGCCTCCTCCTCCTCCCTCCTCCGACCGCCTCTCTCTGTCACGCTTCTCTCTGCTGAAATAGTGGGCGGAGGGGGGGAGTTACATGTGCTCATTGATGGTGATGGGTGGAGGGGAAGACTCTCTCCTCCCTCCTCATTTATAGCGGCGCAGGGAGGACCTCCTCCGTGCTCGTGAGAAGAGGGGCGCCGCCCTCTTTGATTGGCGGAGCTGGGGAGCCGCCCACATGCAGGTACAGCTGTAGCGCCTCCCCCTCCTCTGATCCAAAAAGATGGATCCTCACATGGTGAGGATCCGTGGAAAAACGGGGTCACACATATTCTTCTTGCTAAACTGCAAACAGTGAGAGCAAGTATCAATGTAGCATAAAGAACATGCATGTTGCTTTTTAGTGATCCACTTAGATAAAATTAAACATTACATTAAGGAAAGTCATTAAAATTCCACTACACAAACTTGAAAGTTTTGTTCGTACAATATAACATAGGTCACGACACCAATTTTTAATAATTCTTTCAACACCTCTATAAGATGTTGTAGGTATATGTCATTGTCATTTCTAGGAGCACATGGACCTTCAATTAGCAAAGATAATAAAAAATATATATATAATTTCTTCTTTCATAGTCATGGGGATAAGTTATATAATAGTAACATAATTGGCCACGTATTGTGAGGAATATTCATTGTTCAAAATAGACTAAATCAGTCATTTGCTAACCTTGGTATGACATTTTAAGATCTAGAGGAGAATGATGAATCTAGGTCATTAAATGTTTTCCAAACTATAAACTTAGTTGGGTCATCTTATGACATGCCCTTCTTATTCCATATCATTAATGAGGTTGTCTTTGACGGCATGAATTATCTTTAAAGCCTTAGTTTTAAGTAAAAGTGGTAGAGAACAATTGCAAAAATTTTATCCTTACTTTTGGATAATATCTTCACATCATCATTTAAAGATTTCTCAAATTTTCTCCATCTAAACAACTCACATGCGGCACGTGAGGATATAGTATAACATATAATTATTGGGGCATGCATGAATTTTTTTGCACCCCAATTCCATGTCTCCAATTATCCTTTTGGCTTCATAATAGTTAAATGATTTGTTGCTCCACCAATTCATATACTTTATATGAAATTATTGATCCATAAAAGCCAACTTGTTGAATTCCTTAAAGCTTGGGTGCAATTCTTGATTGGCCTCTTCAATAAATCTATAAAATTTTGGAGCTTCAACATTTGGCTTATGTGCATGTTCTAAACTTGGACCTGTTACTAAGCAATCTGAATTTAACATTAAAAATGTATCTTATAGCATCACATACATGTCATCAGGATGCTTGGGAATCCTATGCATGGGAGGCATCAACAAATGCAAATTATGGTACAGTTTTCCCATGGATTTTCTAATTAGTATATCTCTTTAGAAATCTATCACATAATAGATGGCTATATACATCCTATAGTCTTCTACAAGTTATTGTTGCAATTCTTGCATGGACATAACATTGCTCTTATTGAACATCTCAAGATAAGTATTAGAAAATGTGAAATCTAGGAATAGGTTCACTCCCTCCAAGTATAAATTGGTCACCCTAAATTTTTGAAAAACAAAGGTAGACCAAGTCAAAATAAAGGCATCACATTGGAGACATGAGATTTGAGGGTAAAATGTGCAGCTCTTTATCTAGACTAATGAATCTAATTTTTGTCCATATTGAAGTTTTATTTATTCAGTGCATATTATTATAATATGTTTTAAAATTTTACTAAATCACAAATTGTTAAAAATATTGCCCAAGTTATAGTCTCATTCTAATTAAGAAAGATAGGCGATTATGTCAAATCATTCTAAAGATTTGTATATTGTTTATAAGAAAATATCTATAACAACTACTTAGTTCAATGCCATATTGAAAAACAATTATTACACCCCAAACCTAAATATGGAATTGGAAGCCGCGCAACTGCATTATACTCATAAAGAGTTCCTTACAAATATATAGGATATTTCACTTGATATCATAACATAGCAATATATAGTTTTAATTATAAAATTTAAGAGTTTCTCAAGTAATAAGAACATTGGGTTATAAAACCATTGTTTAAAATACTAAGTCTTAACAAAGCTAAATAATAAATTCTTTATTCTCCTCATACATATAAGTACTCTTCCAATAGTATTTCCACACAGCTACTAAGCAGAATCTGTAAAAGAAAGATAAAATAATCATAAGCTCTCTATAGCCCACCAGTAAACAATAATTAGCCATCTAAAAATATAACATAGCATCTATATATATATATATATATATATATATATATATATAATTTAACAATTCAAAATAATTAATCTATATCTTTTACATTTTAGTTCTCGTTATGTTATACCATCTGATCCTACCATGCTTGAATGATCTTGCTAGCATTTTACCTTCACAGGCAGGTATTAATCAAAGTATGTCTCTCAAGGTCATGAGTATCACTAGCATTAACCCCCACTGGCAAGGTATCAACCAATATATGTCCCTCAAGGTTATGGGTATCACTAGCATTTAACCTCTATTGGTGGGGTATCAACCAATGTATGTTCCCTTAAGATCATAGGTATTATCAGCATTTAACCCCAATAGTAGGGATTCAAATCATCCAGCATAATCAAGTTTAGAAGCTTAAATTTAGTAATCATCTATTAATCAATCTTATGCATTAAATCATCCGTCCAATATATTTTTATCAATTCATTATGAATAATAAATAATCAGTATTTGAATATAAGTCATGGCAATATAGTCAATATGTATTGCATGCAATATTCATAAACTAAATATTATAAGGGTAATAAATATTTATTTACTTAAAAATATGATAAATTTTAAAAGTAGCTAATTACTACTTATCACTTTAGATAAAATTATTAAAAATTAATCCTTAATTTTTAATACTTAAAGGTCTATTAACCTTTTTGATCCTTTAATCTTTACCTTCTTTATCTTTCTAAACTATTGATTTGATATAAAAGACTTCATTGAGCTTTATTTATAGAGAAATTTTCTAGAAATAAGAAGTTTCCATTCTAATTTTAGAATATAAAAATTTAGAGAAAAACATAAAAAAATCATCCTTATCTTCATTAATAACATTTTTTATAATTTATCTAAGTTTATCGGCACCGATAGATGTTCATTAAATTGCTCCTATATTTCTTAATTATCCTCTAATTTAAGTGATTTAAGATGCATTAGAAGTCTAAATCTGTACCGAACATTATGAATATAAATTCAATTAAAATTTTAATTATATTATTTTTTATAATTTTTAATTTAATCTAGTCAAATTGTATTTTAATCTAAAGGAAACGGGCCTAAAAGGGTTGTCTTACAAATTAACTAATTAATGAATTGATCTTACCATGACTAGAGGTGGGCACTGGGCCGTGCCGCCCATGGCACGGCACGGCCCAGGCCCTGATGGGCCGTGCCAAGCACGGCCCAGCACTGCTACAATACCGGGCCATGCCGAGCCCAAAAATTTTTTTCTATTGGCCCAGCACGGCATGGCCCATGACGGACCTGGGTTAGCCCATTGTGCCGTGCCAGCATGGCCCACCTGGGCCAGCATGGCCCACCTGGGCCGTGCCGTGCCAGCACGGCCCACCTGGGCC
>UESW01004607.1:597000-654483 GCA_900491605.1 Calamus simplicifolius | reverse complement strand
TTGCCTCTCTCTTTAACCTCCCAATAAAATAAGGTTACCTCTTGTTCTGATACCTCTTTAACCTTTGTCGCTTATGATCATGCCCCCTATGTGAACTTCATATTACCTTGTATCTATTATTGCAATCATAGATTTAAACTTATATTTTATTGTAAACTTGCCTATTTTAGTCCACTTTAACACCACATGTTTTCAACCTAGTTTTTAGCTAATTTTCTAGTTAACTTAATTTCAGCTTAGTTTTTATTGATAAAGTTGAGGTAACCCATAATAGACTCAGTCCCAACTGGGTCTAAGTCAACAAAGACAAAGTTCGGCTTGAGAAATCTATATAGAATCATTCCTACCCCAATTGCATCCATGATGGGTCATTCTAACCAATTAGTTGAAAAATCAGGAAGAGAGAGATTGTGCATCACTTGATAATAATGATGTTACCAAATATCCTAACCTTATTCTCTCAAGTCATTGTCAATTTAAGCTTTCCATGAGGTGGGGCTATGCCACCACTATCTCCATGATTTTCAAGTTCCATCTTCATCAATTCACTGTCACTTCTTAGTCAAGCCATTGGTCATTGTAACATCCCAATTGACATTGCAATTGATGCATGCTAAGAACTTTATTAATTATCATTTGTCATTGAAACCTAAGAAGTTTCCTTAGGCCAATTCCCTACTCTTCTTTTATTTTATTTTATATTTCATGATCGATGGTCAACCATCGATGGCGAACGATAATGCTAGAATTCTTCCTTCTTACCCTCTTTGTTAATTTTCCTCTTTGTCTTCCTCACCCCTCTCCTTTAATCCAAGTTGTTTGAGATGTTTGGTCCTATTTTAACCCCAAAAGTCTTCCCTATTTTGTCAATCCACCATGAGGTAACATCACGACCATGCCTCAACCATCAAGGACCTCCTCCCTTCTCCCTTAATATCTCTTCACTCTCTTTATCAAAGGCCTCGTTGGCTTGTTCTACTATAAGAATTTCTCCTATTTATACCGCAAGATTTTTCCTTGTTTGCTTTGCCATGGGTGTAGCCCTACAACTTACTCCCTTGACCATTGAGAACCCCTCCCCATTCTCTCTCCCTCTATCTTTCTCAATAGACCTCTTTCTCTATTAAGCAAGATGGGAATAATTAGTATAACATACATAAGTCTTTGGTCATCAAATGAGGGAATAAATTATATATAGACTTAGGTAGTGTTTGAAATAGGGGATAAGAGGGACCTAAGTTTGAAATAGGGATAAGAGGAATATCCAGGGATATCCCTCTTATTCCCAAAAGCCATAACTATAAAGGATAGCAGCGAATAAAGTTAACCAAAGGGATAATCCATGGTTAACCATGGGATATCCCCTCAATTTATTCCCTAAAAAATGTAGGAATAGCTGGTTATCCCTCCAATAAGAGTAAAAAAAGGTTATCCTGAATTTACCTTTTTGCATTTGATATGATCAATGGGATAGCCAAGAGATATCCCAGGAAATGCCGGTCACCCCGGGACCGGTGGGGTCCAGGGCCAAGAGATGATGACCCCACCCCGAGACCGATGGGGTCCCAGGGGCGGAGAAATGCCGGTGCACCCCGGGACCGATGGGGTCCCGGGGCCAAGAGATGATGACCCCATCCCCGACCCGATGGGGTCCCGGGGGCAGAGAATGCCGGTGCACCCCGAGACCGGTGGGGTCCCGGGACCGCCGTTACCTTTATTCTGACGACGCGGGATAGTCATATCAGATGCCCCCTCACCCCTGGGGCGAAGCGGGTCCCACCGCTGAGGCACAAGGGGTGCTTTCCACGTGGCTGATCCTCGTCCTTATCTTTTATGCGGACGGTACAGGGAATGTAAGGGGGCGGCCCTCCGTATGCTGCGCTCACGATCGCCCTCGAAAGTGAGAACCGGCTCTTCGAAGTTTGCGCGAAAAGCCGCATCATCATCACATTTCATTACGGCGATGTCAGCGGGGTCCCACCACTGGCCGGAGGCGCATCGCACCATGCATTGGGGGCGTCCTTCGAGGCGAGCCAGCCTATGGCAAGGGGCCATGTGGCCGACGAGACATGGCGGGATGATTTGAAAACCCGATAAAAGCTAAGCGGGGGCTTCAATTGACGCCATACCGCCTTTGTCATCGTCTTCTTCTGCGCCTATGCTCCAACTTCTCCTGCAACCTGCGAGCCTGCGTCTGGTTTTCCCCCCCAGGTCAGCTTTTTCCCCATTCTAGACTTCTCTTTGCTCATGAGTTCCCCTTCTTGGACCTCGGAGGACAGTTCTGAGAACCGTCCTCTGTCCGAGAGGTATCGTACCTCTCCTATCCCCTCCCCTTCGATTGAGTGGTCCTCTGATTCAGAGGACCGCGTCCCTCTGGCCCGGCGAAGGGTCACCGGTGAGCCCCATCGAGGGGCCGGTCGGAGGCTGGCGTTTCCTCGATGGAGGGGTCCCCAGAGGGGACGACCTCCACGATGACGCGGCTGGATGTGGAAAGAATCCGGGCCCATTATCGGATCCCCCGGGAGGTTGAGCTGTTCCGGCCAACTCCCGACGATAGGGTCATATCCTCCTGACCCAGTCGGGTGGCCCTCTACGAGATCTGCCTAAAGGCGGGTCTCCCCTCCCTTTCTCCCTTTTTTCGTTAATCTCCTTGACTTCTATTCCTTGACCCCCTCCCAATTAGTTCCGAACTCTTATCGTGTCATCAGTGCCTTCGTTATCCTCTGTCACCACTTAAACATCACCCCCCGAATCAGCCTATTCCGATCTTTCTACTCCCTTCGGGCTCAAAAGGGTTGGTGGCTATTTCAGCCCCGACCCAATCGGGTCCTAAAACTCCTCATTCCTTCTTCGATTAAGGGATGGAAGTCCCATTTTTTTTTGCAAATGTCAACCAAGTCAGGCCCCAGTGGGGAGACCCCGACCTCGGGGGAACGTCATCGCCATCCAGCCTGGGGACCGGGAGGCACTGGGGCTATTGCTGGCCACCGAGATCCCCCGATACACCCTGCTGCTATCGGAGGACAACCTGGAGTCAACGGGCCTCATCTCCCACCGGGGTAAGCCTTCTCCACCCTTAGCCAAAAACTTCGCTCCTTTGCCCCTCTCCTTCTTTTTTTTTTTTAGATTTTATTTTGAAAACCCAATTGATGCCATGCAGCCATGAAGATACCGGCGGCAAAATTTTGAGAACTGCCTCCAAGAAGAGGGACCGAGAAGGACCGTCCAGGGGGCAGCAGGCCCCAGCCCTGAAGCGTCCGATGGCTCGGGCCTCCCCCGGCCCAAGTCTCCCCACCCCCGGTTCCAAAATGTCCCGGCTGTTTCAGAGGTTGACCTCACAGCCGACACCCACCAGAGGTGGGGACAACCGCGGGAGTCGCCATTGAGGAGCCAGCAGGGGGGCCCATATCGACCAGAGTCCCCGGCTCCTGGGGGACCGACCCCGCCGGATGCCACTAGGGATCGGGGTGAGGGACCATCTGGTCCCGTGAGCCCACCCCTGAGGGGTCGCCCAGGAGTGGCCCACGCACCGAACCGGGGATAGCTGAAACGACGGAGCGAGGTGGGGGCGAGCCCGGGCCACCCCGGGACTCCCTAAACGACGATCGCTGGGCTGAGCGAGTCCTGGATCGATTTTTGTCCCTGAGATCCTGGAGGACGTCAGTCACCAGAAAGCCAATGCGTTCTTTGAAGACTCCTATGTTGCTGTCATCAAGGTAAGTGATCTTCTTGCCCTTTACCTTTTATTCCCTTCCTTCAGCTGACCTGGAGTTTATGTGTGCAGATTGCATATTCCCTAAGGGCCGCCAGGGAAGCAATGCGCGATAGGAAAGTCCTTCTGCGGGAGATGCAGAAGGAGGTCTAGTAGGCTTGGTGCCGCGCAGAGGCGGCTGAGAAAGCGCTAGAGTCGGCCAAAAGCGCCTGGGCGAACGATTTGCAGGCCACCGAGAGCCGGGTGGAGATTGAATCCAACCGTGCACGCACAGCGCTCCTCCAAATGATGGAGGCTAGAACGCTGTAATGGCCAGGGACATTCATATCTTTGAGCTAACCTCAGCCCTCCGGGAGGCCGAGGAGCGCACGGGCACGGCGACAGAAGAGGCACGAGCGGCGAAGGAGGAGACCAGCTGGTCCAAAGAGGAGGTGAGCCGGTTCAAAGAGGAGGTGAGCCACGGGCAGGAGGCTGAAAGGGTTGCAACGGAGGCCCTTGCTGCAGAGAAGATCCAGGCTGTCGGGCTCATAAAGGAGTACAAGGCATCCGGGCGCTTCACAAACGACCTGGCCGAAGCCTCGCGGCTGCATTCCTCGACGCATTCCAGCATGGCAAGGAGAAGGTGGCCAGGGACCTGAACTTCCCCCAGGCCCTGGAGGTTGACCTGGAGCGTTTGTCTGACTTGGCCCCTTCTGATGATGAGCACGCACCGGTGGAGCCGTGAGCTCGTACTCTTGTTGTTTTGTTTTCTTTTTATAAGTCCGACAACGTCGGCATTTTGTAGCCCTTTCTAATTAATGAAAACATTCTTCAAGACGCGTTCTGTCTTATCATGAACCTCGTCAATTAACAACACTCAGCCCTGTGATCCCATTAGTTTAGATAGCGCGGGGGACAACTCTTAACTCCGATATTCCGCCCCAGCTGCCTAGACCCAAAAGTTAGGACCAGGGAGAGTAAGTTTTTCGGAACGGAAACACCGGCAGTCAGGGGTTAGGTAGACGGGCTCCTCGAGGCCATCGGGGCACCGCCTTGCCGAGTGTTGGACTTTGTACTGAATAGGCGCGTGGCTTTTGGTGTCTACTGGGGTCGGCTTTTATCTGATCGGCGGGACTTTGCGCCGTCGGGTGTCGGGCTTTAGGTTCAGCAAGCCTGAAGTTTCTTGTGCCATCCGAGGCAGGGCTTTGGGTGTCGACGGGTGTAGGGCTTCGTGCCTGGCTAGCGTAGGGCTTTGGGCGCCGATGGGTGTCGGGCTTTTGTTGTTGAGAGCCGGTGGTACACCGCTCTGCCAGTGGTACACTGGGCTTTATGCCTGGTTGGTAGGGCTTTGGTGCCACCAGGGTCAGGCTTTTGTTGCTGAGAGCCGGTGGTACACCGCTCTGCCAGTGATACACTGGGCTTTATGCCTGGCTGGTGCAGGGCTTTGGTGCCGACCAGGGTTGGGCTTCCGTTGCTGAGAGCTGGTGGTACACCGCTCTGCCAGTGGTACACTGGGCTTTATGCCTGGCTGGTGCAGGGCTTTGGTGCCGACCAGGGTCGGGCTTTTATTGCTGAGAGCCGGTGGTACATCGCTCTGCCAGTGGTACACTGGGCTTCATGCCTGGCTGGTGCAGGGCTTTGGTGCCGACCAGGGTTGGGCTTTTGTTGCTGAGAGCCGGTGGTACACCGCTCTACCAGTGGTACACTGGGCTTTATGCCTGGCTGGTGCAGAGCTTTGGTGCCGACCAGGGTTGGGCTTTTGTTGCTGAGAGCTGGTGGTACACCGCTCTGCCAGTGGTACACTGGGCTTTATGCCTGGCTGGTGCAGGGCTTTGGTGCTGATCAGGGTCGGGCTTTTGTTGCTGAGAGCCAGTGGTACACCGCTCTGCCAATGGTACACTGGGCTTTATGCCTGGCTGGTGCAGGGCTTTGGTGCCGACCAGGGTCGGGCTTTTGTTGCTGAGAGCCGGTGGTACACCACTCTGCCAGTGGTACACTGGGCTTTATGCCTGGCTGGTGCAGGGCTTTGGTGCCGACCAGGGTCGGGCTTTTGTTGCTGAGAGCCGGTGGTACACCGCTCTGCCAGTGGTACACTGGGCTTTATGCCTGGCTGGTGCAGGGCTTTGGTGCCGACCAGGGTCGGGCTTTTGTATGGAGACTCAGATAGCTAAAATTGAATCTCGTTAATATTGACCAAGGGGTGAGGACCCAAGCGAATACAGGAGTGATACTTGATATGAAAGGAGGAATACATTACTGATAATACCGACGAAGGTTATCCGCATTCCACGTCCTAGGGAGTGGCGTCCCATCAAGTTCTTCAATTTTATAAGCTCTGTGGCGGAGTGTTTCGGAGATCTGGTAAGGACCCTCCCAGTTTGGGGCTAGCTTGCCTCCTTCAGCTGGCTTCGAGACCTCAGGCCATCGAAGGACTAGATCTCCTGGCAGGAACGTCCGGGGGCACACACGAGCATTGTAGTACTTTGCAGCCCGCTGTCGGTAGGCTGCCATTCGAAGCCGCGCCCGGTCTCGCACCTCCTCCACCAGGTCGAGGTTGGCTCGCAGTTGGTCAGGGTTACCCTCCTACTGTATGCTTCCACCCGAGGGCTTGGTGTACCGACCTCCACAGGAATAACAGCTTCAGAGCCAAAGACTAAGCTGAACGGCGTTTCGCCAGTGGGAGCTCGCGGCGTTGTGTGGTAGGCCCATAGCACGTTGGGGAGTTCCTCCACCCATCGCCCCTTGCAGCCATCTAGCCAAGATCTCAGCCCCTGGAGGATGATCCGATTAGTCACTTCGGCTGCCCCATTGGTTTGAGGATGCCCGATGGAAGTGAACCTCTGACATATACCCAGCTCGGAGCAGAACTCCCGGAAGGGCGCATTGTAAATTGCCGGCCATTATCGGTGACTAGTGTGCGCGGCAGTCCGAACCGACATACGATGGACTTCCAGAAGAAGGATCTCACTTTTCTTTCGGTGATCTTGGCCAAAGCCTCGGCTTCAACCCACTTGGTGAAGTGATCCACCGCTACCAAGAGGAACTTCCGTTGCCCGGAAGCCGGGGGAAATGGTCCCAGGATATCCATGCCCCATTGGGCGAAGGGCCAAGGCGCTACCAAGGGGGTCAGGTGAGACGTCGGCTGTCGCTGGATATTAGCGTGACGTTGATAGCTATCGCACTTCTTAACAAGCTCAACCGCGTCTTCCTTCATTGTCAGCCAGAAGTACCCTTGGCGCAGGGCCTTGTAGGCTAGGGCTCTGCCCCCCAGGTGGCTCCCGCATATACCTTCGTGGATCTCCTGAGGATGTAATCTGATTCAGCCGGCCCCACACACCTGAGAACTGGGTACGAGAAAGACCTATGATAGAGCTTCCGTTCATCATCAGGAATCTCGGGGACCTCCACCTGAGCAGCTTGGCCTCGGCGGGGGTCTCTGGAAGAGTACCGTCAGTCAAGTACCGGACGTATGGGTCCATCCAGAGGGCTCTTGCTCCACTGGCAATGCTTCATCTGTGGCCTCAGTGCTCGGGACTTGTAGGTGTTCCACATATGTCCTTCCCAACGTCTCGTCGGCCGAAGTGGCCAGGCGGGACAATGCATCAGCCCTGGCATTCTCCGCTCTGGGGATATAGCTGATACGGAAGTAAGAAAAATGAGACGCCTGGGACCGCACCTTGCTCAAGTATCGGGACATGGTTGGGTCTCTAGCCTCATACTCTCTAGTGATTTGTCCAGAATAAGTTGAGAGTCCGTGAAGGCCCTCAAGCACCCAGTGCCTAGCCCCTCAGCTAACCTCATCCCCGCCAACAAGGCTTCATACTCCGCCTGATTATTAGTTGCTGGGAACTGGAATCTGAGAGCGTACTCCACCACGTCTCCCTCTGGGCTCGCGAGAATGAGTCTGGCTCCGCTCCCTTAAGAGTTTGCCGCTCCATCCACATGCAGGATCCAGTCCTCCCTCCTCGGATGAGGGAGAGTCCGCACGCTCATCCGGTCGCGCCTCCTCCATGTCCTTCTCGGTCTAGGAGCACTCGACCAGGAAATCCGCCAACACCTGAGACTTTATGGCTGACCTTGGCCGGATGGACAGATCAAACTCATTTAGCTTAATGGCCACTTGGCCAACCGACCGGAGGTGTCAGGGCGAGATAAGATAGCTCGGAGAGGCTGGTCCGTAAGCACCACGATAGGGTGGGCTTGGAAGTAAGGCCGAAGGCATTGAGTAGAGACCACCAAGGCGTAGATAATCTTTTCGGTTCTCGAATACCTGGTCTCAGCATCATGGAGTACTTTGCTGGTATAATAGATTGGCTTCTGGGCCCCGACAGCATCCATGCGCACAAGTACGGAGCTAACAGCCTCGAGGGAAGTGGCCAGATATAAGAAGAGCTCTTCTCCATTTTCAGGCTTGGACAACAGCGGAGGAGTGGAGAGAAACTGCTTCAACTCCTCAAAAGAGCCCTGGCACTCCTTTGTCCATTTGAAGCCGTTGACCATGCGCAGCGCCTTAAAGAAGGGAATGCACCTTTCCGCCGACCTTGACATGAAGCGACTCAGGGCCGCCACCCTCCCCGTCAGGCGCTGCACCTCCTTCTTGTTGGCTGGGGGCCTCATCTCCAGGATAGCCCTGATCTTATCGGGGTTGGCCTTGATCCCGCTGGGTCACCATAAAGCCCAGGAATTTGCCTGCTGCCACTCCAAAGGCGCATTTATGGGGGTTGAGCTTCATTCGATACTGACGCAAATTGTTGAAAGTCTCCTCAAGGTCAACCACATGGTCTTTCGTACTGTGCTCTTGGTCAGCATGTCATCTACATACACCTCCATGTTGCGCCCCAGTGGTCCTCAAAGACCTTGTTCATTAATCTTTGGTAAGTGGCCCCGGTGTTTTTCAATCCGAAGGGCATCACCCGGTAACAGTAAATCCCCTTCTCTGTGATAAAGGAAGTTGCTTCTTCATCCGCCGGGCTCATCTTGATTTGATTATACCTCGAGAACGCATCCATGAAATTGAGCGTCTCGTGCCCGGAGGTGGCGTCTACCAGCTGGTCGATCCGGGGCAACGGGAAGCTGTCCTTGGGGCATGCCTTGTTGAGGTCGGTAAAATCCACGCACATCCTCCAGCTTCCACTGGCCTTGCGAACCATCACGACGTTCGCTAGCCAGTCCGGGTAGTGCACCTCGCTGATGTGACCAGCCGCCAGCAGCTTCCGCACCTCCTCATCAACAACCTTCTATCGGTCCGAGGCAAAACTCCTTTTCTTCTGTCTGACGGGCCGGCACTCCGGCCGAATGTTGAGCTGGTGCGTAATCACCCCCTCCGGGATCCCGAGCATGTCAGACGCTGACCATGCGAAGACATTGGCGTTGGCCCGCAGAAAGGTAAGGAGTCGGTCACGAGCTTCCTCCGGAAGTAAGGCTCCAACTCGAACCATCCGCACAGGGTCCTCCCCGAGGGGGAAAGTGAGCAGCCGCTCGGCCGGTTCCCCCCTTTTCTCTAAGTCTCGCGGGTCAAGGGCCTTAGGTGCCGGTGCAGGTGCCGTCTCCTGGGGACTAGGGGCCAAGTGATAGCAAAGTGCCGGTAGGCCCTGCTCTCCTCGCATCTCGCCGACCCCTCCGTTGGTCGGGAACCTCACGAGGAGCCGCTTGGTGGATATGATAGCATCCAAGAGGTTGAGCCCAGGTCTCCCGAGGATTGCATTGTATGCGAGGGGCATACGAACCACCAAGAACTTCATGAGAACAATGCTTTGGCAGGGAGCCGTACCAGCCGTTACAGGAAGAGTGATTTCCCCCTCAACCCTCATGGAGTCTCCCGTGAACCCCATCAAAGGCGTGGCGACCGGTCGAAGCAGATCATGCGACAAGTTCATACGAACAAAGGCATCATAGTTTAAAACATCTACAGAGCTCCCACTGTCAACTAAGATTCTTTTTACAGGGTGCCTAGTGATCGTCATGGACACGATGACGCTATCATCATCCTTATTTACAACCCCTTCCAAGTCCTTTCCGAAAAAAGGAATTACAGTCTCAGCTCCCCCCTCCCCCCTTTATTTTTTCAATGGGCCTCCTGCCCCCAGGAAATCATCGCCACTGTCTTCCCATCGGGGCATTATCGATCACCGGCGGCGCGGGCGCTGATGGGCCAGGAGCTCCCAGGTTGCCCCTCTGACGAACTTTCTCAGGTGGCCCCGCTAGATGAGGTCTTCAATAGCTTTCTTCAACTACCGGCAGTCATCGGTGTCGTGGCCATGGTCCCGGTGGTAGTGGCAGTAGAGGTTCTTGTTCTGGGGGATCTTCGGGTTGATGGGAGGAGGGCGTTGCAGATAAGGCTCCCCTTCAATCTCGAGTAGGATCTGAGATATTGGGGCAAGCAGTGGGGTGTAAGGCCCGTCGCTCGGTGCGGAAGGTCGAGACGGTTGTCTGGTCGGCGAGGAGGCTCGGGCCTCCTGGGGCGGGCTTCTGCAGCTTTTGGCTGGGTCGGCTTCCTAGGGATGCTCCCGCCAGCTTCATGCCGGGAAAAGTTGGCTTCGTCCGCCCGGATATACTTCTGGACCCGGATCAGAAGTTCAAAGTAGGAGCCCGGCGGCTTCTTGTCAAGAGAATACGCGAAGCGAGAAGGGCGAAGCCCCCACTTCAGAGCTAGGGTAGCCACCGAGTCTTCTAGGTTGTAGACCTCCAGGGCGGCCTCTTTAAATCGGGCAACATAATCCCGCAAAGACTCGCCATTCTTCTGCTAAACAGCAAATAGACTGTCCGCCACCCTCGGGATCTTCCGGCATGCGTCAAAGTGGGCCAAGAAAGCCCTCTCCAACTGGCGGAAGGAGTCGATGCTTCGTGGCAGCAGATGAGAATACCAAGCTTGAGCAGCCTTCTTCAGAGTGGCCAGGAAAGCAACGCACATAAGTGAGTCAGTGGCCCCCTGGACTTGCATGAGTACCTTATAGCTTTCCAAATGGTCCAGGGGGTCTGCGGTCCCGTCATATGGATCTAGTTGAGGAAGGCGGAACCTGGTAGAGATGGGCTCCTCCATGATGCGGCGGGACAAGGGAGGCCGACTGTCATAATCTGTCTCTAGCAGGTGGGTGATTCGACGGCTAAGCTCCTCCAGCTTCTGGTTGCACTCCTCGAGTCGACCTTAGCTCGACGAAGCATCCGGCCATCGAAAGAGCCCTCTCCTGAAGATTCAGAAGAAGAAGAATGAGGGCGGCGATGCCGGCGCGGGCGCTTCGCCTCCTACCCGTGCCGCTGCTTAGGAGAAATGCTAGCATGGCGAGAGGGAGACCGGAGCCTTTTAGAGGCTTCACGGTGATAAGGCTTGGCCGGGGATCGGCGATGACGATCCACAGGGATCGGCAATCTCCGGCAGGAGGAATGCTGGCTGGGTTGCATCACCCCCGGGATAGACGGGTTCAGCTCCGGCTACTGCAAGGCCGCCTGCTGGTGCTGCAGGCCCTGAACCATCGCCGCCAAAGACTGGACCTGCGTGGCCAGGACAGTGAGTCGGTCTTCCTGGAGTTGCTGCGGAGCAGGCGCAGAAGCATCATTCTGTGGAGTAGGAGGCCTTGCCCCCCGGAGATGCAGAGGCTCCGGGATATTGGATGCGAGAGTCGAGGGGGCCTCCGTGGGTGGACCAGCCCTGCAGCGCTGCCCCCCAGCGCGACCGGCTGAAGCTCCCTTCGTCCGGGTCGTCACCATGACTTTAAGATCCGAAAGAAAGGAGAGAGAAGAAAGCTGCTGGCTCGATGTCTTTCTCACACTCTCCCTTCCTAGCGCGCCAATCTGATGACGCCAAGTCACCTTCCTCAAACGTCGGGGAAGACGGACGTTCTTCTCCTCGGAGTCCTGCAAGACAAGTCCCTGGAGACCGGTGATACCGGTAGGGACCCTCCGACGATCAAGTCAGTCACTCAGGCTCAGACAAAGAACCACTCAGCGAAAGAGAACTGAGGCGGTTAGGGTTTTTCTGAGAGGAAGAAAGCTCAGAAAACCAGAGTTCAGATCCCACTTACAGCGTGAGCACGTGCTTTTATATCTGTCCGAATACCTTATCTTACTGTCTGGGAGATCACCACCGTACCATCGCTACGCGTGCCGGAGGCATCCTATACTGCTTGCTGACATGATATCATATGTGTCCGACAGCTACGAAGGCATCCAGTGCGCGCCATCGGCTGATATGACCGAGCACAGTTACACGTGGTGGTGAATCGTACGCCGCAGTGAGGCATGGCCATGCACAGGGACATGCAATGCACCATGCGCTGTTATGAGGTATGGCCCTCCGTAACGGGGCGCAATCACGGGCGTACTGAGAATTATGTGGGTGCACCGTGCGACCTGGAATCGCCATTTTCCTTGATGGTCGAGCTGCATGCCTATTGCTGATGACCCCCACCCTGAGACCGGAAGGGGTCTCAAGGGTGGGTGAATGCCGTCGCACCACAAGGCTGGTGGGGGTCTCGGGGCCAAGAGATGATGACCACACCCCGAGACCGGAGGAGGTCCCGGGGGTGGGGAAATGCGGGTGCACCCCGGGACCGGTGGGGTTCCAGGGCCAAGAGATGATGATACCACCCCGAGACCCGATGGGGTCCCGGATGTGAGGAAATGCCGGTGCACCCCGGGACCGGTGGGGTCCCGGGGCCAAGAGATGATGACCCCACCCCGAGACCCGATGGGGTCCCGGGGGTGGGAAAATGCCGGTGCACCCCGGGACCGGTGGGGTCCCGGGGCCAAGAGATAATGACCCCACCCCGAGACCCGATGGGGTCCCGGGGGCAGGGAAATGCGGGTGCACCCCGGGACCGCGGGGAAATGCGGGTGCACCCGGGACCGGTGGGGTCTCGGGGCCAAGAGATGATGACCCCACCCCGAGACCCGATGGGGTCCCGGAGGTGGGGAAATGCCGGTGCATCCCGGGACCGGTGGGGTCCCAGGGCCAAGAGATGATGACCCCACCCTGGGACCCGATGGGGTCCCGGGGGCGGGGAAGTGCCGATGCATCCCGGGACCAGTGGGGTCCCGGGGCCAAGAGATGATGACCCCACCCCGAGACCTGATGGGGTCCCGGGGGCGGGGAAATGCCGGTGCACCCCGGGACCGGTAGGGTCCCGGGGCCACCGTTACCTTTATTCTGATGATGCGAGATCAGTCATATCAGATGCCCCCTCGCCCCTGGGGTGAAGCGGGTCCCACCGCTGAGGCGCAAGGGGTGCTTTCCACGTGGCTGATCCTCATCCTTATCTTTTATGCGGACGGTACGGGAAATGTAAGGGGGCGGCCCTCCGTACACTACGCTCGCCACGATCACCCTCGAAAGTGAGAACCGGCTCTTCGAAGTTTGCGCAAAAAGCCGCATCATCATCACCTTTCATTACGGCAACGTCAGCAG
Source organism: Calamus simplicifolius (assembly GCA_900491605.1). Lineage (NCBI taxonomy): Eukaryota > Viridiplantae > Streptophyta > Magnoliopsida > Arecales > Arecaceae > Calamus > Calamus simplicifolius. Next base: position 641,392 of record UESW01004607.1, on the reverse strand, counting down.
GGTCCCACCACTGGCCGGAGGTGCACCGCACCACGCATTGGGGGCATCCCTCGAGGCGAGCCAGCCTATGGCAAGGGGCCATGTGGCCGACGAGACATGGCGAGATGATTTGAAAACCCGATAAAAGCTAAGCGGGGGGTTGAATTGATGCCATACCGCCTTTGTCATCGTCTTCTTCTGCGCCTATGCTCCAACTTCTCCTGCAACCTGTGAGCCTGCGTCTGGTTTTCCCCTTTCCAGGTCAGCTTTTCCCCATTCTAGACTTCTCTTTGCTCATGAGTTCCCCTTCTTGGACCTCGGAGGACAGTTCTAAGAACCGTCCTCCGTCCGAGAGGTGTCGTACCTCTCCTGTCCCCTCCCCTTCGATTGAGTGGTCCTCTGATTCAGAGGACCGCATCCCTCTGGCCCGGCGAAGGGTCACCGGTGGAGCCCCATCGAGGGGCCGCCGGTCGGAGGCTGGCGTTTCCTCGACGGTGGAGGGGTCCCTAGAGGGGACGACCTCCACGATGACATGACTGGATGTGGAAAGAGTTCAGGCCCATTATCGGATCTCCCGGGAGGTTGAGCTGTTCCGGCCAACTCCCGATGACAGGGTCATATCCTCCCGACCGATCGGATGGCCCTCTACGAGATCTGCCTAAAGGCGGGTCTCTGCCCTCCCTTTCCCCCTTTTTTCGTCAATCTCCTTGAATTCTATTCCTTGACCCCCTTCCAATTAGTTCCAAACTCTTATCGTGTCATCATCGCCTTCATTACCCTCTGTCACCACTTAAACATCACCCCCCGAATCAGCCTGTTCCGATCTTTCTACTCCCTTCGGGCTCAAAAGGGTTGGTGGCTATTTCAGCCCCGACCCAATCGGGTCCTAAAACTCCTCCTTCCTTCTTCGATTAAGGGATGGAAGTCCCGTTTCTTTTTGCAAATGTCAACCAAGTCAGGCCCCAGTGGGGAGACCCCAACCTCCGGAGGAACGCCATCGCCATCCAGCCTGGGGACCGGGAGGCGCTGGGGCTATTGCTGGCCACCGAGATCCCCCGATACACCCTGCTGCTGTCAGAGGACAACCTGGAGTCAACGGGCCTCATCTCCCACTGGGGTAAGCCTTCTCTACCCTTAGCCAAAAACTTCGCTCCCTTGGGGAACGCCGTCGCCATCCAGCCTGGGGACCAAGAGGCGCTGGGGCTATTGCTGGCCACCGAGATCCCCCGATACACCCTGCTGCTGTCGGAGGACAACCTGGAGTTAGCGGGCCTCATCTCCCACCAGGGTAAGCCTTCTCCACCCTTAGCCAAAAACTTCGCTCCTTTGCCCCTCTCCTTCTTTTTTTTTTTTTTAGATTTTATTTTGAAAACCCAATTGATGCCACGCAGCCATGAAGATACCGGCGGCAAAATTGTTGAGAGCTGCCTCCAAGAAGAGGGCCCGGGAAGGACCATCCAGGGGGCAGCAGGCCCCAGCCCCGAAGCGTCCGATAGCTCGGGCCTCCCCTCCGGCCCAAGTCTCCCCACCCCCGATTCCGCAAAATGTCCCGGCTGTTTCGGAGGTTGACCTCACAGCCAACACCCCACCAGAGGTGGGGACAACCGCGGGAGTCGCCGTTGAGGAGCCAGCTGCGGGGGGGGCCCATATTGACCGGAGAGTCCTCGGCTCCTGGGGACCTACCCCGCCGGATGCCACTAGGGATCGGGGTGAGGGACCATCTGGTCCCGTGAGCCCATCCCCTGAGGGGTCGCCCAGGAGTGGCCCACGCACCGAATCGAGGACAGCTGAAACGACGGAGCGAGGTGGGGGCGAGCCCGGGCCACCCCGGGACTCCCTGAACGACGGTCGTTGGGCTGAGCGAGTCCTGGATCCGATTTTGTCCCTGAGATCCTAGAGGACGTCAGTCACCAGAAAGCGAGTGCGTTCTTTCAAGACTCCTATGCTGCTGTCGTCAAGGTAAGTGATCTTCTTGCCCTTTACCTTTTATTCCCTTCCTTCAGCTGACCTGGAGTTTATGCGTGCAGATTGCATATTCCCTAAGGGCCGCCAGGGAAGCAATACGCGATAGGAAAGTCCTTCTGCGGGAGACGCAGAAGGAGGTCGAGGAGGCTCGGTGCCGCGCAGAGGCAGCTGAGAAAGCGCTAGAGTCGGCCAGAAGCGCCTGGGCGAACGATTTGCAGGCCGCCGAGAGCCGGGTGGAGATTGAATCCATCCGTGCACACACAGCGCTCCAAATGACGGAGGCTGAGAACGCTGTAATGGCCAGGGACATTCATATCTCTGAGCTAACCTCAGCCCTCCAGGAGGCCGAGGAGCGCGCGGGCACGACGACAGAAGAGGCGCGAGTGGCGAAGGAGGAGGCCAGCTGGTCCAAGAGGAGGTGAGCGGTTCAAAGAGGAGGTCAGTCGCACGCAGGAGGATGAAAGGGTTGCAACGGAGGCCCTTGCTGCAGAGAAGATCCGGGCTGCCTGGCTCATAGAGGAGTACAAGGCGTCCGGGCGCTTCACAGACGACCTGGCCGAAGCCTCGGCGGCTGCATTCCTCGACGGGTTCCAGCATGGCAAGGAGAAGGTGGCCAGGGACCTGAACTTCCCCCAGGCCCTGGAGGTTGACCTGGAGCGTTTGTCTGACTTGGCCCCTTCTGATGATGAGCACGCACCGGTGGAGCCGTGAGCTCGTACTCTTGTTGTTTTTTCTTTCTTTTTATAAGTCCAACAACGTCGGCATTTTGTAGCCCTTTCTAATTAATGAAAACATTCTTCAAGACGCGTTCTGTCTTATCATGAACCTCGTTAATTGACAACACTCAGCCCTGTGATCCCATTAGTTTAGATAGCGCCGGGGGACAACTCTTAACTCGCGATATTCCGCCCCAGATGCCTAGACCCGAAAGTTAGGACCAGGGAGAGTAAGTTTTTTGGAGCGGAAACACCGGCATTCAGGGGTTAGGTAGATGGGCTCCTCGAGGCCATCGGGGCACCGCCCTGCCGAGTGTTGGACTTTGTACTGAATAGGCGCGTGGCTTTTGGTGTCTACTGGGGTCAGCTTTTATCTGACCGGAGGGACTTTGCGCCATCGGGTGTCGGGCTTTAGGTTCAGCAAGCCTGAAGTTTCTTGTGCCATCCGAGGCAGGGCTTTGGGTGCCGACGGGTGTAGGGCTTCGTGCCTGGCTAGCGCAGGGCTTTGGGCGACGATGGGTGTCGGGCTTTTGTTGCTGAGAGCCGGTGGTATACCGCTCTGCCAGTGGTACGCTGGGCTTTATGCATGCTTGGTGCAGGGCTTTGGTGCCGACCAGGGTCGGGCTTTTATTGCTGAGAGCTGGTGGTACACCGCTCTGCCAGTGGTACATTGGGCTTTATGCCTGGCTGGTGCAGGGCTTTGGTGCCGACCAGGGTCGGGCTTCCGTTGCTGAGAGCCGGTGGTACACCACTGCCAGTGGTACACTGGCTTTATGCCTGGCTGGTGCAGGGCTTTTGGTACCGACCAGGGTCACGCTTTTGTTGCTGAGAGCTGGTGGTACACCGCTCTGCCAGTGGTACACTGGGCTTTATGCCTGGCTGGTGCAGGGCTTTGGTGCCGACCAGGGTCGGGATTTTGTTGCTGAGAGCTGGTGGTACACCGCTCTGCCAGTGGTACACTGGGCTTTATGCCTGGCTGGTGCAGGGCTTTGGTGCCGACCAGGGTCGGGCTTTTGTTGCTGAGAGCCGGTGGTACACTGCTCTGCCAGTGGTACACTGGGCTTTATGCCTGGCTGGTGCAGGGCTTTGGTGCCGACCAGGGTCGGGCTTTTGTTGCTGAGAGCCAGTGGTACACCGCTCTGCCAGTGGTACACTGGGCTTTATGCCTGGCTGGTGCAGGGCTTTGGTGCCGACCAGGGTCGGGCTTTTGTTGCTGAGAGCTGGTGGTACACCGCTCTACCAGTGGTACACTGGGCTTTATGCCTGGCTGGTGCAGGGCTTGGTGCCGACCAGGGTCGGGCTTTTGTATGGAGACTCAGATAGCTAAAATTGAATCTCATTAATATTGACCAAGGAGCGAAGTTTTTGGCTAAGGGGGAGAAGGCTTACCCCGATGGGAGATGAGGCCCGCTGACTCCAGGTTGTCCTCCGACAGCAGCAAGGTGTATCGGGGGATCTCGGTGGCCAGCAATAGCCCCAGCGCCTCCCGGTCCCCAGGCTGGATGGCGACGGCGTTCCCCCGGAGGTCGGGGTCTCCCCACTGGGGCCTGACTTGGTTGACATTTGCAAAAAAGAAACAGGACTTCCATCCCTTAATCGAAGAAGGAAGGAGGAGTTTTAGGACCCGATTGGGTCGGGGCTGAAATAGCCACCAACCCTTTTGAGCCCGAAGGGAGTAGAAAGATCGGAACAGGCTAATTCGGGGGGTGATGTTTAAGTGGTGACAGAGGATAACAAAGGCGCTGATGACACGATAAGAGTTTGGAACTAATTGGGAGGGGGTCAAGGAATAGAAGTCAAGGAGATTGACGAAAAAAGGGGGAAAGGGAGGGCGGAGACCCGCCTTTAGGCAGATCTCGTAGAGGGCCACCCGACCGGATCGGGAGGATATGACCCTGTCGTCGGGAGTTGGCCGGAACAGCTCAACCTCCCGGGGGATCCGATAACGGGCCCGGACTCTTTCCACATCCAGCCGCATCATCGTGGAGGTCGTCCCCTCTGGGGACCCCTCCACCGTCGAGGAAACGCCAGCCTCCGATCGGCGGCCCCTCGATGGGGGCTCCACCGGTGACCTTTTTGCCGGGCCAGAGGGACACGGTCCTCTGAATCAAAGGACCACTCAATCAAAGGGGAGGGGACAGGAGAGGTACAACACCTCTCGGACGGAGGACGGTTCTCAGAACTGTCCTCCGAGGTCCAAGAAGGGGAACTCATGAGCAAAGAGAAGTCTAGAATGGGGAAAAGCTGACCTGGAAAGGGGAAAACCAGACGCAGCTCGCAGGTTGCAGGAAAAGTTAGCGTAGGCGCAGAAGAGATGATGACAAAGGCGGTATGGCGTCAATTCAACCCCCCGCTTAGCTTTTATCGGGTTTTCAAATCATCCCGCCATGTCTCATCGGCCACATGGCCCCTTGCCATAGGCTGGCTTGCCTCGAGAGACGCCCCCAACGCGTGGTGCGGTGCGCCTCCGGCCAGTGGTGGGACCCGCTGACGTCGCCGTAATGAAAGGTGATGATGATGCGGCTTTTCGCACAAACTTCGAAGAGCCGGTTTTCACTTTCGAGGGTGATCATGGCGAGCGCAGCGTACGGAGGGCCGCCCCCTTACATTCCCCGTACCGTCCGCATAAAAGATAAGGACGAGGATCAGCCACGTGGAATGCACCCTTGCGCCTCAGCGGTGGGATCCGCTTCGCCCCAGGGGCGAGGGGGCATCTGATATGACTGATCCCGCGTCGTCAGAATAAAGGTAATGGCGGCCCCGGGACCCCACCGGTCCCGGGGTGCACCGGCATTTCCCCGCCTCCGGGACCCCATCGGGTCTCGGGGTGGGTCATCATCTCTTGGCCCCGGAACCCCACCGGTCCCGGGGTGCACCGGCATTTTCCCGCCCCCGGGACCCCATCGGGTCTCGGGGTGGGGTCATCATCTCTTGGCCCCGGAACCCCACCGGTCCCGGGGTGCACCGGCATTTCCCCGCCCCTGGGACCCCATCGGGTCTCGGGGTGGGGTCATCATCTCTTGGCCCCGGGACCCATCGGTCCCGGGGTGCACCGGCATTTCCCCACCCCGGGATCCCATCGGGTCTCAGGGTGGGGTCATCATCTCTTGGCCCCGGGACCCCACCGGTCCCGGGGTGCACCCGCATTTCCCCACCCCCGGGACCTCCTCTGGTCTCGGGGTGGGGTCATCATCTCTTGGCCCCGAGACCCCCACCGGCCTTGTGGTGCGACGGCATTCACCCACCTTGAGACCCCTTCCGGTCTCAGGGCGGGGTCATCAGCAATAGGCATGCAGCTCGACCGTCAAGGAAAATGGCGATTCCAGGTCGCACGGTGTACCCACGTGATTCTCAATATGGCCGTGATTACGCCCCGTTACGGAGGGCCATACCTCATAACGGCGCATGGTGCATTGCATGTCCTGTGCATGGCCATGCCTCGCTGCGGCGTACGATTCGCCACCACGTGTAACTGTGCTTGGTCATATCAGCCGACGGCGCGCATTGGATGCCTTCGTAGCTGTCGAACACGTATGATATCACGTCAGCAAGCAGTACAGGATGCCTCCGGCACGCGTAGCGATGGTACGATGGTGATCTCCCGAGACAGTAAGATAAGGTATTCGGACAGATATAAAAGCATGTGCTCGCGCTGTAAGTGGGATCTAAACTCTGATTTTCTGAGCTTTCTTCCTTCCAGAAAAACCCTAACCGCCTCAGTTCTCTTTCGCTGAGCGGTTCTTTGTCTGAGCCGAGTGACTGACTTGATCGTCGGAGGGTCCCTACCGGTATTATCAGTCTTCAGGGACTTGTCTTGCAGGACTCCGAGGAGAAGGACGTCCGTCTTTCCCGACGTTTGAGGAAGGTGACTTGGCGTCATCAAGTTCTATCAAAAACCTGGTAAACAGATGCCAAATTGATGACAACATTCGAGTCCTAGAGTGCACCATGGGCATTGCAACCTTAAAAAGTTTTTGTATACCAAAAATAATGCATAAAGGTGTGCATCGAGCATGTGTATTAATCGAGCACCCACACTCAAAGTCTTTGGAAGGATACGAGGAGAAATTAAAGGAGGAGAAGGGATCCGGGATTCCGCCGTTCTACGTGGTGGGAGTGCCCAGCTCTTTCTACGGCAGGCTGTTTCCATCCCGAAGCGTTCATTTCTTTCACTCTTCCTAGTGTCTCATGTTTCTCTCTCAGGTTCGTTTCCATGCCGTTAATACTGAAATATTGCATCGCATGGTGATGGGGGGGGGGGGGGGGGGGGGGTCGGGGGGCACAGTACGTTGTCACACTCAAATAATTAATTAAAGTATTAATTATTTACACAAGCATTAAAGGCATGTTTGGTTTGTGGTAGCATTCGAAATTGAATTAGATGGGAGCCCATACCGAACATTGTAGGTCTCTAATTAATCTCTATGGGACCCATTATGTTGATGGGCACGGGATACAAACAAACATGGGTTCCAAAAACGCAGGGTCCATTTTTTTCTCAATCAAGTGATGGGATTTGAATATGACCTTATCAAATTATTCTCTTTTTTTTTTGAGTGGCCAATAATATAATTTTAAAAAAATAAAGTTAATCCAATCTAATTCTATATGCGAGTGTTTTAAGTACTATGTTAGATTATATAGAAACCATTCTTACTTTTAACCACACAACTCATGATATATCTTAATTCAAACCAATTCAATTCCATCCATACAGACTACCATTGATTTGATAATTTCATACCACTCTAACATAAGGTGAGCAAATAAAAATTACAATACTCATGAATGCTGCTAAAGCCCATCTGAAAAGCAGCCATGAATTGAATTTTTTTAATTTTTATTCCTCTATAGATTTTCTGGGATTAATTGAAGACAAGCAAAAACAGATCTCGCTGATGGGGTTTGGTTGGATATTGTTTTTTTTATGTTAATAAATAATTAAATATCATGTTGCCAGGTCAGTATTGTTTAGTCTCTGAATTTATTTTTATGTGCATCCACCAGCATTGTGTTAAAAATTTTTTTTTAATTTATGCAAAAATTCCTTCATAGAAATTGTCAAAATTTTATTCTAAAAAATTTAAATGCATAAAGAATTAAAATCAACATAAGTTGAGAATTAAGCCTAGATCGAGGCATGTTAGACACTGCTCTACGGATCAGTTTTCGCTCCTTTCGTACAGATTGTTGGCAGCTGCCCTAAGGATCAGTTTTTGCTCCTTCGTATAAGTTGTTGGCGATCTGTCCTTAAGGTATCCGGCTCGATTCGAAACCTCCTTCTATGAGCACGATCATGTGGAGGTGCAATCCGATGACTCCTTCAAATGCCCATGAAAAAAGATCAACAATAATAAAAATTAGAAATAAAGCAAAATGAGAGTACTCGGAGGGCTACTCATAAGATCCTATTCATTTTGAATCTTAAGTCCCTATTTATATTTTAAAATATTATGGCCGTTTATGGCCTCATTACCGTTTCTCTCGGAACGCTCAACACTCGAGCGTTCGCGGATGAATGCTCGCTGGCTAGCATTGGCGGAATGCTCCCTACGTGAGCATTCACATAACGCTGGCAACGAGCATTTAGGACGTGACGCTCACGTCCAATGTGAGCATTTAATGCTTGCGTGGGTTTCTTTTTTATTTTATTTTAATTTTTTTTTCAATAATCCTCTACAAAAATTTTAAAATAAATAAAATAAAATCAATAATAAATTAATATAATAAAAATTTTAGGGCATCTTATACTGCACAATGGATGAGGTATTCTTTGGAATTGAACCTCACTTGGTGTTGATTGTATACATCTAAAGGAACCATAGTAGATTAAATCTTAAACTAGGTCCTTGAATCAGACTTTTACTAATCACACATACAGTATGGATCAATTGGGTTTAAGCATATTAAAGGCCTTGCGCTTAGTACCTTAATTTTTTATGAGAATTTCTTAAAGTTAACCTAAACCTTTAGTCACGGCCTAATATATAGATTCTCATATAGGTGAATCCTTTAAGGGTATTTGTGACTAATACTCTACAGATAACCTACCATGGATCCATTAAGAGTAACTCAACCTTACATAGATTTACTTTGTCACTTTATAAGAGCACTCATCATAGGGATGGGATGAGAAATTTTTTTTTCAAAAAATTATACTCTAATACGATCACTCAATCAGCTTTGTTTCTACCATATTGAACCTCCTTCATGGGATCTCCAATCATAGAGGTTAGGTATCCAGTGCTGGTGATCAATTAATAGGCTTAAGCCACATCGCCCTTGATGAATCTAGAACTCCACTCCTAGATAATTCCTTGGTTAATTGATTTGTCAAATTCTTCTCAGACTTGACAAATTCCAAGGAAATACCACAATATGCAGCACCATATCATTGCCTCACTAGCATGTGCACCAAAGCATGCCATAATTGGCATGTCTAAGCCCGGCATGCCACAATACATAATATACTAGAGCCAGGTTAGCATGAGATTTTTATCCTCAAATAAAAGAATTAAATATAGATACATTTTGAACAGTAATATGCTTGCTTTTGAAATGAACCATCATAGCCATAAAGAGCAAGTCTTATTCAAACTTTTAAGGAATGATAATTGCACAAAATGTAGATAAATAATCATCATCGATGTAATATTCAAAAGTATCATCATATGGAAAAAAAATAAGCTTTTCTGCAATGCATTTATGAGGCTCGGATCATTCAGTAATGCCTTGTCTCAATTACATGGGTTTGGCAATTGCATCATCAATATTGAGTAAATCAAATTTATGTTACATGATAAAACATAACCATATGCAGGATAAGTTAATTTTCAATGCAGATAATGGGCCATATCTAATCACCAGGTCAAGATCATATATGGAAAGTAATACTGGCATTCTTACACAAAAAATGACAAAGCACATAATTACCAACAAATCTATTTATAGGAAAAGTTGGATTAAGAAACTTAGTTTCAGGTAGAAGAAATAATTACTTGACTACTCAAATACAAGATAAATAATAAGTTGGATATTCCAAAGTCATGTGATTATTAGTAAATTATAAAAACTTTAATTAAATCTTATGGCAATAGATTTAAGAGACTCAAAACAGAGCATTTATATGATATGCCTTATCTCAGCATCTAAGTTCATCCAAACTTTGCCATTTGGTAACATAAAAAGATTCATAATAGTAGGTAAGTAGCAAGTATTTGCATAATGCGATCATCAAGTGGCCCTAATTGCATGACAAAATAATGGTATAATCCTTTGTCTGCAAAAATAAGAGTAACAAAGAGATATGCATATTTTTATTAAATCAACAATATGTCATTTACTATTTCAGAATATTAATTTCAATTTTGAAATATTAGGTACCTTTGGGAGTCGAAAGCGAGGCGGGCGTTCCTTTGAATAAAGGGAACATCTATCTTTCAGAGACAAGTCTGTCTGTTGTGATGGAATCATATAAAGAGCAATATCGGAGAGACTTTTCAACATTTCTCAAATCTTATTTTTGAGAACTTTGCTTCGGGGGATGAAGGGTCTTAGCATTTTTGGGAAGGACTACCCAGTGTGCACAAAGTGGAGAACTGAACCACCTTTGGGGACTGCTAGCCAAGGCACTCAATGCTATGATCTTTGATGTATACTGTCCTTAAACTTTATCATAATTATATTATATAGCTATTGTTGTGGGTACTAGACTTCTCTATCTTGAATCTTGATAGCACCTCTCTTAGAACAAAGAAGTACAATTATAAAAAGATGATATCTTTAATATTCCACATTTATTTGCTTGTAATCCTTATTCTTAATTAAATTAATGATGTTTCCTTACCTTTTTTATGTTTTTTAGCACTATTTTGTAGATATCTTGCTAAATAATTCTTTGAAATATGACAATTCATTGAATACAGGGTATCTTACAAAGAAAAGGTGGATGCCTTCAATTTGCCTTTTTATGCGCCTTACATAGAGGAGGTAAAGGTGGTGATAGAAAGTGTGGGACTATTTGAGCTTGATGGAGTACAAATATTCAAGTCAAGTTGGGATCCATTTGATGATTATTGCGATGATTATTTAGATGATCATTTACTAAGCGAAGAAAATGTGGCCAAGTGTATAAGAGCAGTGATAGAACCCATGATTATTCGTAACTTTGGGAAACAAATACTTGATTATTTATTTTTGAAATATGGTGAGAATGTTGCAAAGCACCTCTTAAAGAAGAAAACCAAGTATCCCATTTTTGTTATCACTTTGAAGATGAAAATGTGAGGGTCAGCTTGGATTATAATAATCCATGATCAGCACAAGTCACTTATAGTGTTGAAAAAATCATAAAAAATGGAGTATGTCTTTAATGAGTGTAATGCTATTAAAATAATGAGTTATTTTAGTATAGAAATAAAAATAAAAACTCATTCCCTACATTCTATAATGCTTTCTTTTATTTATTTAATTATATATTTTTATTTGGCAAGTGATGTGAGCTAATTTGATCGATTAATCCTATACTGACATATGGTAAAATTAAATCCCATATGAAAAAAAATTCTAATTAGAAGACTCTCCTTTGTGATGACTAATTCTATATAAGTTTAATCAAGACTTTCTTTATACATGATAAGGCCAATTCTATAAAAAATTTAGCTAACTAATTTCTAGCAGGATATGATCTTCTTTGAGATCAGAATTCAATAAGAATCATTTGATATAATAGTCCACCTCAAGGTAAAACTCTTCTAGACATCAATAAAAGTATAACATAACCTAAAACTCTCTCTCTAGGGCATTTCTTTCATCCTTGGCTGATTTGAGCATCGAAGGTTTTTCCAAAAAAAAAAGCTCTAGATCCCTAATATTTTTTCTTTAGGCATAGGAAACCAAGCAGAGGTACGAAGACTAGAAAAAAATATTTGATGACATATATAGGAAGCGACGAGTAAAAAGTACTGTCATGCCATCCAAGAGAAAGATTTTTAAACATAAGCATGTGAAATGAATTGATATTGATGGAGCAGCCTTGTTGAACTTAAATCTTAAAATGCTGAAGCAAATCCGACATCTGGTGGGAATACCAGAGCATGAGATCCGTTGCAACATTGCACCTTGAGATTGAAATTGATGGCTTTCGTCCATCCTATTTGGAGTGGAGGCAACACTATCAATGACCACTATAATTGTGGCCATCCACACTATAAAAGAAAGGAACAACAGTCCTCGTTGATAAGCAACCAAGAGCAAGGCAAAAGCCCAACATGAGCTGAGTATGTAGATGGTGGAGTATCACGGAGAAAGAGGAAGCCAATGCTGCATTTGTCTGTCAGCCAAGTCGAGCCCCATTGCCACAACAACTATGCCCATCATCGCTGCTGAGGAAAGACACTCAACCCAGCAATGGAGAGGTATCCCCTACCATGGTAGCTACAGTCGCCATGCATTAAGGACTCGTTGATGAGGAATCACTAGGCAACTTTAAGAAAAGAGGGCACGATAAAGAGAGCAGTACAGGTCATCATGGACACGGAGGAGCCAAGTGAATCCAATAATGGAGGAAGAGGAGACCTTCCTCACCAAAGAATATGCTGATAAGCATGACATTTCGTTGCAAGACATAGAGGAGAAACTCAGCGTTTGGCAAGGGAAAGATGGAACACAACACCTTTTAGTGACAAACCCAATAACCTAACAAATTTGATAGCAATGTAGGGCTCATGCATAGAGATGTTGGATAAAACGGGAGCCTAGTCAGAGGATTTGGATAGTTGGGTCGAGGCTGTTCACTGAAGATTGATGATACAGAGGGAGCCTAACTCAAGATCCTCGATGAAGAGCTTATCGGTGGTAAGCTTGTGGATGGTGGGTAGGCTGAAGAAGAGGCTCCAGCTCAGAGATAAGTGGGTTTGGCAAAGCAGATCGGCAAAAGGCGGCCGGGATCGAGCATTTGACTTTGGATCCAGTCATGAAGAAAAGAGGCCGCTAAGAGTGATCCCAGTTGACAGCATTGTGCTCGTCTTGAGTATCCCCCATTTTTGGCCTAAACAAGGGTTGAATCCCCTGATTTAGCTACCATAATTCCCTGCAATAGGTAGGTGGTGGCATCAACGTTGTTGGTGTAAGGTTGCTAGATGAGGGAAGGAAGAGCCATGGCTATGTTGGAGCTAGTGGTAGTGTTAGCACCAGTATACAGCTGCGCTACCAGATACAAAGAAAGCAAGAGAAAAAAAAAAAAAAAAGCAGGGGAAGAGAAAAAGAAAGGGTTAAGGGAGTGCTACTCCATCTTCGATAAGAGAATAAAGTTGGAATAAATCTCAAATAGATGAAATAATATTTCAACCTTATTCTAGATAGGTTATTTTTGTGAGGATAACCTTGGAGTATATTTGTGGCATGGGAAAATCTATCCACAAAACAAAAGAATTAAGATTGATCAAACTAGAGTTAGTTGAGCAGAAGAATAAAGACCGACTAAACTAAAGTTGGCTAATCCAAAAAAGAACATTAGTGCCGACCTAAAGAAGGGTGCCAGTTTCAACCTAGAGACTTAGTGTTTAGAAAGAATATAACATTAAACTAAGCTAAAGGTGAAGAATAATTAACCTTAAGTTAATTGAAAAGACCTAAAAATATGCATCCCTTATTGTGCAATGACTAAAATTTTAAGTGATTTTTCTAGCAATTTTTGTTGAAGAGGAATTAGTTATTGGATGCAAAGCTCAAAAATTACCGAAAATCTTTCTAAAATAATAATAATAAATCAAGATATAAATATTAAAAATAAAAGAAATAAATCGAGGATCAAACCTGTAATCGAATCTATTAGCCACTATCTTAATCGGGATAATTTCTGTCTCTTTTTTGGCAAGTATATAGATATAATTATCCCTAAGGTACAATAATCAACTTGATCGAATATTTTATACCTCTTCATGAAAGTTTGCCTAGGAAGTATAATGATTTAGAGATTCCCTTTTCCCTATGAGCAAGATCATATATCGAAGGTGCAAGGTACCAACTTGATCAACCTATTTGCAAAGGTGCTAGCTCAAAACTCATGCATTAAAAAACTTGCATTCAAAAAAATCAGAATATAGAATCTTTGTGGAAGAAAAGTATAGAAGTTATTATGCTTTAAATCTTGAACCTAAAGTCTATTTATAAGTTTGGTCCTATGGTTACATTGCTCAATTACAGAATAAAATCATTCGGCATGTTTTTCTATTTGATAATCATGTAAGAATCACATTTGGTGTAAAATTACATTTAAATATAACATTCTATTTTAAAAAGGTTTCAAATCACTTGCCTAAGCGTTGGTCCTTAAATTCCTTTAAAAAAATAGAACGAAATGAGCACCCAAGACTTCCACAATATAACGGGACACCGTTTTAATGTGCATTTTTAAAATTTTTTTTTATTTAAGAACAATAATTTAGCCCACAAATCTTTGCACTCTGCATCCGTCAACTCTCATGCGACTCAAGCATGCGTGGGCTAGGTTAAGACGAAATTGGACATGCTCCATTGCAAATCACTATGTGACATATGTCTCATCATCGGCTCAATAGATGGGTTTCAGCACGATATCATTTGGATGATGTGAGTTACCATTCGTCTTCTATCACACGAATCTCAAGCTCCGTCTATCTTCATGTAAAATGTGGTCTCTTTTTTTTTTTTCTTTTTTTCTTCTCTTTTCTTTTTGTTAAGAATAATATTCTTCTTGTTCCCCTTCCCCTTTTTTTCTTTGGCCTGTCTAGAATCCTCGATAAAGAGACAAAAAAATCATATTGACAAGGGATATAAACTTCCCTCAAAAAGACAAGGGAGCATAAATATTCTGGAACGTCACCCTAAATGATTAATCTTTTTTATTATTTTTTGGGAGAAACTATTGTGGAACGGCACCTCCAAATTTGAACTCAAAACCGCTAAACGATGCACATGTTAAGAAAATTCATTCACTGAAGTCCCATTGAGTTTCATGCATACATCCGATTCTATATGATACTAAGGTGTCATTAACGATTCAAGAGGTCTTATTTACTCTTTCTATTCTATACACTTTTCTTTAATCAACTCATTTCCAAATATGATTGAAAAAAATTCTATAAAAATTCTTTTTTTAATGTATGCTTCCTTTTTTTCTTACAAATATATATCCCTCGTAAGTTCAATTAATGCATCAATTCATAAGGCTACGGCAATGATCCATAGATTTGAAACAAGCAAGAATTTGACTATGTATTATTATACTTAGCTAATAGATTGCTAATGCCAATTCCTAGCATGTTTTCATGTGGGTGCTCTGCGTGTCTAGCTGCATGAAGCAAATTATCTATCCTAATTGGCTTCTAACAAAACATCTTGATTTCTTTATCATGCATCCTTTGTCCATTCTTCGTTGGCCTTAAAAATATGGAATTTGAGTCTGATAAGAATATAAGACCGAATTCTATTTTAACTTAAAAGCTTAAATCATTAAATTTCAGTTCAATCATCTATATCAATCTATCTATTTTCTATTAATTATTCTATATCTAAATAAATCTTGCATGTGACCCTCAACTTATACCCATGTGGTAAAAGAAATAATAATAATTAAAAAATAAAAGACAATTATGTCATGCAGATGGGGCATAAGAGCATAGTTATGAGTTAGTGTGATGGAACAATTTATTCTATTCTATTTTGCTCAGTTGTTTTCTATTTGGAAAACTCTTGGATAAAATTTCAGTGTCTTGAATCTCAATGTCTAGTCATGTGTTGGCCCCATCCCATTATTTACGGGTCAGATACACCGAATTGATGAATGTTAGAAAATCGAGGCTGACGTTCATTTCGCACGTGAAACAGGTTCGTCGGTGTGGATCGTGCTTGGTGTAAGAAATGCCACGTTCTCTTCGCACACGAAAACTGTTGGCTCGTGCTTGGTGTAATAAATGCCACGTTCTCTTCGCACACGAAACATTTTCGCCCGGCTATAAATTAATAGGCCCTCATGGCTGAGAGCTAGCAATATGCTAAACCACGAGAAGCGCTTTCATTTCCTGAGATAATAAACCACCACGAGTGTTAATTAGAAGGAATAATGGGGATGAACGTAGAGCAAGTTCTTCACATGGTTGGAGGGGCTGGCGAGACCAGCTACGCTGCCAACTCCAGGCTTCAAGTCAGTCCTCGGCCGCTCTCCTTCTATTCCCAACCCTCACATTGTATCAAGCCATGAGTCCATTCCTAACTTCTTCCTTGTTGAATTTTTCCAGGAGAAGGCAATATTCGAAACGAAGGGCATAGTGGAGGAGGCCTTGAGAGAGGTCTATAAAGCTGTCCTGCCTGAGAGCATGGTGGTGGCCGACTTGGGCTGCTCTTCTGGTCCCAACGCATTTCACGTGGTCTCTGAGGTGATCGATGTTGTCGACGACCAGAGCCGACGGCTGGGACGACCCCGCCGGAGGTCCAGTTCTTCTTGAACGATCTCCCGGGGAACGACTTCAACAATATTTTTCAGTCTTTAGAAGGATATGGGGAGAAATTGAAGGAAGAGAAGGGAGCGGGGTTCTGCCGTTCTATGTGGTGGGGGTGCCTGGCTCTTTCTACGGGAGGCTGTTTCCCCCGCGAAGCGTTCATTTCTTCCACTCTTCCTTCTGTCTCATGTGGCTCTCTCAGGTTTGCTTCTATCTATACTGCTTAATTAATTATATACCGATGTCTTAACCACTTTCTATTCATAAAAATTTCATATTCAATCATGAATGATAGTAAAATAAAAGAAAAAAAAAAGAAAAAAAACTTTTCTATTTCTTTGAAGAAAAAAAAAAAAAAAACTTGCCTGTTGACTTCTAAGTTATCAAAACATCGTCTAGATTACTGTAGAAAAAATAATTATAATTACAATAATAGCTAGTCATAATGAAAAATAATAAATAATAATAAATAAAATCTTCTTTACTTACCCATTTCATTCTTTATTAAATAAAAAATATTTTTAGCATGCACAAAGATTTAAATTAAAATTTTAATATTTAGTTAAGCTGGCAATTTTCTCTAAATAAAAGAAAGCCTATCCCGTCAATAGCTATGCACTGATTTTTATCCCTCCAGATTTTTTAGGACTGAAAGCATGCAAAAGATCTCACTTCTAAGGTTTAGTTGGATTTTTTTTATTTCAATAAAATAATTAAACATCAAGAGACCCCTGACAAAAAAAAGTTAAAGCAACACAAGGTTTTACGTACACTATCGCAAAAGAAAATATTTACATACACTATATATGATTAAATACAATTTTTAAGACATAACCTTAGGTTATAAATTAACCATATGTGGTTTAACATTTGAGAATATTGATTTCAATTTTGAAATACTAGGTTCCTCGGGGAATCGAAAGTGACACTGGCATTCCTTTAAATAAGGAGAACACTACATATCAGAAACAAGTCCACCTATTGTGGTGAAATCGTATCAAGAGCAGTATCAAAGGGACCTTTCAACATTTCTCGAGTCTCGTTTCCAAGAGCTTAGCTTAGGAGGACGAATGGTTTTAACATTTTTGGGAAGGATTAACAAGGATGCACGAAATGGAGAACTGAGCTACCTTTGGGAACTACTGGCTGAGGCACTTAATACTATGGTCCAGGAGGTATAGCATTCTTTATCATAAAATTATGTTGCTTGTAGCTATATTGTAGGTGCCAGATTTCTCTATCTTTATGACAACTCTTACGGAACAAAGAAAGTTAATTGATATAAAAAATAATTTTTAATATTCTTACATGCAGTTTGTCCATGAAGTTCATATCCAACTAATGAAATATATAGTATTATTACACATATCATTAGTTCAAATAAAGAACCTAATGTCAAACCTTAAGTTTTGTTCTTTAAAAAAAAGTATATTTATAGTCCTCATCTTAGTTAAATTAATGAAGGTCTAATAGACATTCCCATCAGATGCTAAAATATAATTCTCTACATTTTTTATGATTTTAATACTATTTTGCTAGATATCTTGATATATAATTATTGACATACATTGGATGCAGGGTATCTTACAAAAAGAAAAAGTGGATGCCGCCTTTTACGGACCTTCTATGGAGGAAGTCAAAGCAGTGATACAAAATGTAGGGTTATTTGAGCTTGATCAACAACAAATATTCAAGTTAAACTGGGACCGTACGACTCAAGTGATAATTATATATGATAATTTACTAAGTGGAAAAAAATGTGGCAAAATATATAAGAGCAGTGATGGAACCCATCATTGCACGTAACTTTGGGGAACAGATACTAGATGATTTATTTTTAAGATATGCTGAAAATATTGCAAGGCATCTTTTGAAGGAGAAAACCAAGTATATGGTTTTTGTTATTGCTTTAAAGATGAAAATGTAAAAATCAATTTGGATCTACAGAATCCATTATCAGCACAAATCCATTGTTATGGTAAAAAATTTATAAAAAAATGGATTAGCTGGTAATGAGTATAATGGTATCTTAAAAAATAATGAATCATTATTAGTATAAAATGAAAGCTAGTCCCTACCTCTGTAATGCTTTCTTTTCTTTCTTTATTTATTTTTTTGGTTGATAAGGTTTGCCAATTTTTACATTTATCCAAAATAGAAAAATCAAGGAGTAATCATGAAATTTTATCTAATTTGTTTATTTAAAGAGAAATGCAACAAAAGCACACAAGTTAAATTTACAACAAGGCTAGTTTATTAGCTTTCCAAAAATTTAATTTATAGGACCAGATAAATTATAAAACGTGAAAAGAAATATTTCCATGTTTTTCATATTTTTATAAAAAGTTAAAAATTATGATTATCTGTTTCATATTAAGTATAATAATATAATATTTTATAAACTTTTATTTCAGAGAAATCTACTACTTTCCCTAACAATATTGGGGCTCCGTTGAACATAGCCACAATGCACTAGTGCAGGTTTGGACTGAACACAAGCTTGCTACATGGAAATTAACAAACCCTGTAGAGAACTAAAGTTGTGCATTCCTATTATTGAATACAAGGCATATTCAACATTATTAAGTTGTTATAATTATTTGGAGGCAACTACATTAAAATTAGGAAAGTGCTTTAGGGCTTCTATTATTGCACAACACAAATTAATTAGCCCCATCCTATCACTACAAGAAAATACTGGACGCAAATTTAGCGACGCAATTATGCATCGCTAAATTGCGACCACTTTGCGACGCCTCTGTGACAACAAAATATTGCGATGCAATTAGCGACGCATTAGCGACTCAATAAACCAGAAAATCAAAAAAAAAAATTTATTTAGGGACGCAAATAATGCATCGCAATATTTTTAAATTAATTTTTTATAAATATAAATATGGGAAAAAAAATATTGCAACGCAACTCAGTGCGTCGCAATATTTTTAAAAGAATTAAATATGTTAAATAGCAACGCATTAGCGACGCAATAAANTAATTAATAAGTGATAACGGCTCCTTAAATGTTAAACGCCTGCTTGATGGGAGCAGGCGGTGGAATGGAAGGGATTTGAGTATCTCTTTAAATAGGGATCCCTTCCTAAGGCTTTCGAGATAATGTTATCGAAAGAAAAAAAAAACCAAAACAAGCGGAGGCATTGGGTCCCTGATCAAGAGCATATCCTGAGGGCATATACCATCAGAGTGCGATGGCTTATTGATTGGAAGCGCTCAATCAAGATCCATAGATAGGAGAAGGAAGATCAAGATCTGATATGACTGATCCCAGTATCGTCAGAAAAGGTAACGGCAGTCGCTATCATTTCCCCACCCCCGCGACCCCCTCGGGGTCGGAGGGTGGGGCCATCATTTCTTAACCCCGAGGCCCCCACTGGTCTCAGGGTGCACTATCATTTCCCCACCCCCGGGACCCCCTCGGGGTCGGGGGTGGGGCCATCATTTCTTAACCCCGAGGCCCCTACCGGTCTCGGGGTGCTGTCATTTCCCACCCCCGGGACCCCCTCGGGGTCGGGGGGTGGGGCCATCATTTCTTAACCCCGAGGCTTCCACCGGTCTCGAGGTGCACTGTCATTTTTTCACCCCCGGGACCCCCTCGGGGTCAGGGGGTGGGGCCATCATTTCTTAACCCCGAGGCCCCCACCGGTCTCGGGGTGCACTGTCATTTTTCCACCCCCGGGACCCCCTCGGGGTCGGGAGGTGGGGCCATCATTTCTTAACCCCGAGGCCCCCATCGGTCTCGGGGTGCACTATCATTTCTCCACCCCCGGGACCCCCTCGGGGTCGGGGGATGGGGTCATCATTTCTTAACCCCGAGGCCCCCATCGGTCTCGGGGTGCACTGTCACTTCCCCACCCCCGGGACCCCCTCGGGGTCGGGGGATGGGGTCATCATTTCTCGGGGTGCTCTAGCACTTGCACTCCCCTAGGACCCTCTCCGGTCTTGGTGGGAAAGTCGTCAGCAATTAGCATGCAACTTAACCGCCAAGGAAAACGATAGTTCCAAGCCGTGTGGTACTCACACGTGATTCTCAGTACATCCGTGACTGCCCCGCCCCGTTACGGAGGGCCATACCTCATAACGGCGTATGGGGAATTGCATGTCCCTGTACACGGCCATGCCTTGCTACGGCGTACGGTAGGCTGCCACTCGCAACTGTGCTCGGTCTCGTCAGCCGGCGGCGCGCACTGCATGCCTTTGCGGCCGCTGGACACGTATGATGTCACGTCAACAAGCAGTTCAGGAATGTCTCCGGCACGTGTAGCCATGGTACAAAGGCGATCTCCTCAGATTGTAAGAGAAGGTATTCGGACAAATATAAGGACATGAGCTAGCGCTGTAAGTGGCATCTGAACTCTGGTTTTTCTGAGCTTTCTTCCTCCCAGCAAAAACCCTAACCGCCTCAGCTCCTCTTGGCTGGAGCGGTTCTTTGTCTGAGCCCAAGCAACTGACTTGATCGTCGGAGGGTCCCCACCGGCGCCACCGGTCCCTGGGGACTTTTCTTGCAGGACTTCGAGGAGAAGGACGTCCGTCTTCCCCGACGTTTAAGAACGGTGGCTTGGCATCATCAAGATCCATATAGAGGAGGAAGATTAAGATCCATCGAGAGGAGGCAGATCAAGATCCATCGAGAAGAAGATCAAGATCCATACAAAGGAGGAAGATCAAGATCCATCGAGAGGAAGATCGAGATCTTGATTCAGATCTTCTAGAGGTAGATCGAAAGCAATGGCTGGAGGTAATAAAAAAGATCCTAACTATTAACTCTATGCAATATTGTGTAGATTGTTAATAGTTTTCTTACAAAAAAAGGCCAAGGTGGTGGAAGGAGGAGAGGGAGACTCCGATCACATCGATGACGAGCTAGTGCTTTCCATAGAGAAGCTCCAGGAGAATCAGGACGAGATCGAGAAGGTAATGGCATCCGTTTTCAAAATCCCTTGGCTTCACCATCTTTGATGAGCAAATCCGTTTAACCTTGTACAGGGTTGAGATTCAAGGAAGATGAAAGGAGACTCAATGAAGGTGGTCGAAACATTCTCCTTGATCATACCTTTCCTAGTTGGTGGCAGCTCTGGTGGAATGCTTTCCTACATCCTTTTTATATCATTCTGGTTGTCATAGCTATCCTGTCATATTTAGCAGCTGATAATGCCAATGGAAGCATTATGCTTATACTAGTTCCGATAAGTGAAGGCATTCAATTCCACCAGGTAAGTTGACATAGCATGCCTTGGATTTTGGCCTATCAGAATCTGATTCTTTCAATTCTTTTCATGCTTAGGTGGTAAGAACCGAACTTGAGATAGTGAACAACAGAAAATCATGATTTTTTACATACAGAGTACTTAATATATTTCAGGAGTACAATAGTTCAAGAGCAACTATGCAGCTGTCTGAACTCCTAAAATCACCTGTTAGGGTGCAGAGATGCACCAGAAATGTTGTTCAAACAGAATTGGTCGTTCAAATTGATCAGAGAGACATAGTGCCGGGTGATATATCTATTTCAGTCCTGGTGATCTCTTTCCTGGTGATCTGAGGCTGCTAATAGCAAAAGAATTGGTTGCGAGGTAAAACAGCCTGGGTTGTTTTCTCCATGTCAAAAATGTCTAACCTAAATTCTGTCATTGATAGAGATATAGACTAAAAGATATGCTTTATGTCTTTACATTTTTAATGAGAATTCATTTTGAGCAATGTGTGCCATTTACTATATATATGTGCATGTGTCTAGTATTTCCAAAGAGTATTTAATCTAGTGTGTAGAGTACGGCTTACACACAGAAGACTAGATCATCGGTTCTTTTGGAATACAAGTTTATTGTTCACAGTTTTAGATGGAATTGGACACACCATCGGTAGAGCTGTAGCACAAATTTAAGTAGGTCTGTCTTGACTACGGGGAATGGTTTATTCTAACTATTTGTGCTAGTACACTTTGTGTGTATTGAACAGGACCCAGTTGAGTTGATTATTTTATACTGACTTTATAAAATAATTTAGAACTCATGAATATTATGATTACTTATGCTCTTAATCTGAATTCTATTACTAGACACGTGTGTGTAGTGATTATTGCTTTGATTACACATAGAGTGAGATTCTATATGAGTCAATAATCTCAGTGGGTTGGGCAATAACATTATATATATGGTGAACATTAATAGTTGAAGGAATCCACGTCCGGTTAATTTGGACTGATGATATCCCCTTAAGAAAGCTTATAAGTTTTGATCGTATCAAATCTTGCAAGTGGATTTTGAATCCGATACGTCAAATAAGTTAAGTGGATAAGTCTCAAGGATAATAACAGCCAATTAAATTATATTGTCAGTATTTAAATTTAATTGGTGGATATCTGTAATCTTAACGTGGGGAGATAATAAGTATTTAATATTAAGGCTCAAAAATATAAATTCGAATATGATTAGGAGTACAATTATAATTCTTTAGTGGAATGAATTATAATTTATGTAATTAAATCCTAACCCGGGATAGGATTAGGAGATTTAATTACGTGGGAAGTCCTTTTCATATTTGCCTATTTGGTCCCTGTTGTAGCCCTATAAATACCCTCTCAATTGGTTGCTAGGGTTAACGCTTTTGAGAAAAAAGAAAAGCAAGAAACCCTAGGTCGGCCGAGAGAGATCCCACCATCTTGAGAGAGAAGAAGGTATTTCGGGAATACGGCGGAAGGCTAAAAGGTTGAGGTCGAGCAACAAAATCGAAGTGTTCCAACGTTCAAGTCTGAAGGTATAATCTTATGCTCATAGATTAGAACGGTAAAAGATTTTTGCATTACTCATATACGCTATAGCCGTGATCTTGGGGGTATTCCGCGCTCCCCAACAGTCATATCATAGCTGCTTTCCACTACAGTGACTTATAGAACACATCAATTAATTCCACAGCCAAGAGAATAATTTTTTCCTCTGGAACAGCAGCTTTCCATAGGACTCTGAGGGCATTGAATACCTCCTTGGTTCATGAACTTGTAAAGAGAGTTAACAGAGAACCTTTTAGAGGACGGACTAGCATCCAGCAAGGTCATTTTAGAGTCAGTAATAGAAACTAGGGAAAAGAGGGTTCATCAATTAATTCCACTCCTGCCGTAGAGTAACCCTTTTGTTCCAAATTCTAGTTCTACTCACAAATTTGCTGCTGCCACATTCCTTTTCAATAGACCGTCATACAGGGCTGGGAATAGTCGGTACATCTTTCCTGCTTGAAAATTAACTTGGAAACAAAACTACATTTGGATCACTGAAAGAGACCTCACATTCATTCAGTAAATTTATTCTTTCTTTTGCTTGCAAAATCAAACAGAGTGTGCATTCTATGAATAAGCTGTTTGTGTTACTAGTCTTAGTTGTCCTACATGAAAACAGCACTACTTGTCCTAGATCATCATTATTTTTACTCATGATATTACCATCAGCTGTGTTAGTTCCGACATTAACTTATGAAATGTGTTTGCAGCCCCTTTGTGATGGAGTGCCTGAGAGAATTTTATTCAACATATAATGATACCCTTTTAAGGTGGAATGGAGCTGATCTGATGACAAGAGTGATGAACAAGTTTTCTGTGGCTAAACTGTATGGACAACTGGACATAAAGATAGAACCTCCTGCATTTTACCCAATAAGTTCCACTAATATCACAAGGTATGCTTTTTTCTGCTGCAACGATATATGTTGAACCTCCTTGTTCCACACCTTACCTTTTATTTTGAATCATCGAGTCAGGATCCTAACTGGCCCTACTAATAACTTCTGTTGGAGCAAATAGAAGTTTGGTGTTGACTATAACACCTTGCCACCTACTGCTAAAATCAAAGCCATTACCTTGAAACTGACATGCGAAATATAATATAGGCTATATGGTCAACACCTTGAGGGGTTTGTGAGTTGTGTATATCATTCTTTAGCTTAGCGTTGCACCAAGGCGCTACCACTTTATGCCTCTTTATCTTTTAGTTGTCGAGGGCATGGGCAGCATAGTTAGATGTGGGCTTTAGTTTTGACAACAATTGTGTCAAAGGCCCCAACCACCCCCCCACCCCCCACCCCCACCACCACCACCCAAAAATAAAAAAAAATCTTGGTAGGCTTCTTGAACACATTAAACTGAACTAATCGAGTCCTGTGCGGGTATTTCATGGAACCACCTGATGATTCTGAAAGAGCCCAGCAAGATGCTTCTCCTTGCAAGGATGTTGAACGAATCAATCACATTTCATTTCTGGAATGACTTAACATCGGCCCTGGTTCCTGAGCCAAACAGCCTCGTAGAAAGGCTTTTAAACAGATATTGCCTCTATTGTCTTCATGCGTTGTGACTTGTAGCAGGACAATCTGACCTTCAACCTCATTTTGCTTCAGCAAAAGTAACTGTCATTTATACATGACTTGCACAAATAAACTTGTGCTGTGGGTGCTGAAATGGGAATTTGAGGTTTAAAACATGCTGATCGGTGGGCAGTTCTCTCTTTGCCTTGTTGAACCAAGGAAACTTGTGGCGGTATGTTAGGTAAAATTGAGGATGAGGAAATCAGTGACTTGGCACTTGGCACCAGTTTCAGGAACAAGAGGTGGTAAAAGATTGATAAATCATACTGGATCATAGTTTATCCCATCAAAGAAGTTTCCACAGGAGAAACCTGCCCGCAGAAAAAATTGTTACAGAATGTCAGATGTGATGTGGCAGGCTGCTAGGTTCCCAGTCATGCGGAGGTCAGTGAATTATCTTGTTATTTTATTTTATTTTTTTTGCATGACTTGCTGCGGCTGCTATTGTATTGTTTACGAGTCCATGCCCAGTTAGAAAATTAGATGGTTTGTAGATAATTTTGGGGTGGTGAACATAGATCTGTTATCCAAATTATATTCATTTTTTCAGGAGATTCTAGAGCGGTATTCATGTTTGTGAACTCAAATTGGCATAACAAAGGTTTTTTTGAATTTGGAGTTGCATATGGTAACTTGTGTTTATTAGAAATTTTTTTTTTTATAAAAATGATTTCAGCTTTATGGTCAGAATCCTTGATAGAGATTTTATATATACTTTACTTTTCCATGTATAATGAACCATGAAATGGTATCTAAATATGGAGCATGACGTGGCTTTTAGAAGTGTGATAGTTAACTAATTCGACAAGATTGATTAATATAGTCTTTGCATGTCTCTCTCATTTATGACTCCTTAATTGTGTTGATGTCCTAAAAGCGCATCAACTATATTTGTACATTTCACCGTTGTTTATGTTATTAAATTTTAATTTGGTAATATCTTTTCTTTATATATATGCTGTTATTATTTCATATAATTTTTTTTAAAAAATTAATAATGTTGTTTATATTCACTACAACAAAAATGACTTTTGCCTACGATTTTCGCACCTACGATTTTAAAATCGTAGGCAAAAGATATCTTTCCCTACGACTTTTTAAACATCGTAGGCAAAGATTCTATAGGCAAAAGGTTAAAACCTTTCCCTACGATTTTCAAAAAATCGTAGGGATCTTTCCCTACGATTTTTTGAAAATCGTAGGGAAAGGCTATATAAATTTTTGGAGGCAAAATCTCCCTCCAAAATTTTTCTGAAAAAATCTTTCCCTACGATTTTTAAAAAATCGTAGGGAAAGATCCAGAGCCTTTCCCTACGATATTTGGAAATTGTAGGGAAAGGCTATATAAAATTTTGGAGGCAAAATCTTCCTCCAAAATTTATCTGGAAAAAATCTTTACCTACGATTTCAAAAAATCGTAGGTAAAGATCTGCATCTTTCCCTACAAGTTTTAAAATCGTAGGGAAAGGCTTTTTATTTTTTTAAAAAGTCTTTTCCTACGATTTTCAAAAAAATCGTAGGGAAAGGTCACTAGTCTTTCCCTACGATTATCATATCGTAGGGAAAGGCTCTAGAGCCTTTCATGGAAAGAATGCATACTTTTACCTACGATTTTCATAAAAATCGTAGGGAAAGACTCTAGAGCAATGCATACTTTTACCTACGATTTTCATAAAAATCGTAGGGAAAGACTCTAGAGCCTTTCATGGAAAGAATGCATACTTTTACCTACGATTTTCACAAAATCGTAGGTAAAGACAGCCAACCTTTCCCTACGAATTTAATAAAAATCGTAGGAAAACCCTTTTTTTTCAGAAATCCAACCCTTTCCCTATGATTTTCACGAAATAGTAGGGAAAGGCTATATACCTTTTCTAAAATCAAATTTTATATTTACTATTATATTAATTATTATTTACATATATTATATATAGTAAATATGTATTATATATATACATAAAAATAAAATATATTATATAATATTTTTTATATAACAAAATAATTACTTATTATAATATTGTTGTATACTATAATTATTATGTATTATCATATTGTTAATAAAATTATTAATCTTATATTGTAATACATAATGTATATAGAACATGTTATAAAGTTATTATAATAATATAGAATATATTATATTATAATACATATTATGCAATATAATATTAAATAAAAATATTATTATGTATATATCTTTTTTAGTTATCCTTTTAAAAGATATTTTTTATAATAATATAAGAAATAAAAAAGTAATTTTTATTTCTATTTAATTACCAAAAGTAATTTGTAAAGATAAAAAAATAGAAAATAAAATCTATTTTTTAAAATAAAGAAAAAAATGTTGTTAGAAATCAAATGCAGTCAATGCAGCGAACGAAGGGATATCATTCGTGAATTGCTGCTATCGATCTCTAAGACAGTTGATTGAATTTAATTAAATTCAATTCAATGCTGCAGATAAGGTGCCCGGAGCCCATTACCCGAACCTGTTGCGTGCTTTGTGCACCGGAGTCTATTGTACAAAGACTAATCCATGATCTTGATTGTCGATTATAATTAGCCAATTTTTCCCTACGATTTTAAGACAAATCGTAGGGAAAGGTATTGATAAAAATATATTTTTTGATTTTTCCCTACGATTTTTAAATTCGTAGGCAATAGTTTTTAAAATTTAAATTTGAATTTCAAATTCTTCTCATTCTTTCCCTACGAATTATGATCTTTACCTACGAAAAAAATCGTAGGGAAAAGGTCTGATCTATGCCTACAATTTTTAAAGTCGTAGGCAAAGGCTTTCCATACGCACTTTTCCCTACGATTTTTTTATACTTTTGCCTACGACAGAAATCGTAGGGAAAGGCTTTACCTACGATTTTTTTCTCTTTCCCTACGAAAAAAATCATAGGCAAAAGTTGATTTTTTTGTAGTGATTATGAAATTCAGACACAAAAGTTGAATCAAGCACTTACATTAGATGAGCTCTTCGTACATATCCATCAAAGAAAAAGGATGACAATCAGTGGGTAAATAAAAAGGTAGAGCCATCATATGTAAGTATTTAAAAAATTTTAATTTATATATTTATACTATTATATGTTTAACTCATTGTATCTAATATCTTTATCGACTAATTTTATACATAAGTGGCAAGAGGTGGAATCAAGTAATAGCTGAGCAGTTCATGCATCTTATGATGAAAAAGATGCAGGTCAATCCATCTACAATTCTAGCACCATCTTCAGCTGCTATCTCTGCAAATGATGATGATTGTGATAATGTTGATGATGATGATGATCATGAGAAGAAGGATTTATAATTTTTCTTTTTTTCTATGATTGAAATGATACTTGTTTGTGATATTTTTCTTTTTTGTTATGAAACTTGGATATGATGACATTTTTATACATTTTTTAAACTTGTTTGTTATGAACTTGTTATAAACTTGGATATGATGAACTTGTTATGAACTTGTTTGTTATGAACATGAATATGATGAAACTTGTGGATAATTTGTATATATATTAGGTGTATTTAAAAAAAATATTTTGCGAGGGATTATTCCTTCAGATATTTATTTAGTGATGGATAATTTCTTTAAAATAAAGAAAAGTTATTTAAAAAATTCCTTAAAAAATCCCTCAAAAATTTTCTCTCAAAAAGTCCCTCGAAACTTTTCCCTCGAAAAATCCTTAAATCCCTCAAAAAAATTTTCTCGTCAAATCCCTCGATAAATTGTCTTCGAAAAATCTCTCAGAAAACCTTTTGAAAATTTTTCCTCGAAAAATCCCTCAGTAAATTGCCCTCAAAAATCCCTCAGAAAGTCCCTCAGAATAATTCCTTCAGAAAATCCTTCTGAAACGTTCCATCGAAAGTCCCTCGGAATAGTTCCCTCGGAAACATGCTCTCGAAAAATCCATCGGAAAGTCCCTCATAATTTCCCTTGGAAACTTTCTTTCGAAAAATCCCTCGGAAATTTTCAAGGGATAAATTTCATCGGAAAATCCCTCAGAAATGTTCCCTTGGAAAATTCCTCAAAAATTTCCAAGGGATAAATTCTATTGGAAAATTTCTCGAAAAATCCCTCAGAAATGTTCCCTTGGAAAATTCATCGAAAATTTTCAAGGGATAAATTTCGTCGAAAAATCCCTTGAAAATAAATTTCCTCGAAAAAATTCCTCAAAAAGATTTTCTGAGGAGGGTTCTTCCGACGATCATTTATCCCTCGAAAATCCATCGAAAATTTATATTTTGATGGATTTTTTTTTTTTTCCTCAAAAAATTCCTTGCAAATGACCTTTTTCTAGTAGTGGATGACATAGTCATTTATAGCGGTAGCCTGCAGCAGCAAGTGGAGCACTTGAGGCGAGTTATGCAGCGACTTTGGGAGCATCGCCTCTACGTCAAAAGGGAGAAGTGCGAGTTTGCACGCACCGAGGTTCATTTTCTTGGACACATCATTGGCCATGGCGCGATACGGATGGACAACGCTAAGGTCCAGGCCATCCTGGACTGGTCGACACCTGCCACAGTGAGCGAGCTCCGATCGTTCCTAGGACTCACGAACTATTACCGGAGGTTTATCAAAGGGTACTCGGCCATCGCAAGCCCTTTGACCGATCTGCTCAAGAAGGAGCGAAGGTGGAGTTGGTCCTCCAACTGTGAGGAGGCCTTCGGTAAGCTGAAGATGATGCTAGCTACGGAGCCAGTCTTGTAGTTACCCAGATTTGAGGATTCTTTTGAAGTGCACATGGATGCATCCGATCGTGCGCTTGGTGGAGTCTTGGTCCTGGCGGGACATCCAGTAGCATACGAGAGCATAAAATTTAAGGACATCGAGACGTAGTATTCGGCGCACAAGAAGGAGATGACTGCTGTGATACACTGCTTGGAGGTATGGCGCCATTACTTGCTCGAAACCAAGTTCAAAATTGTTACCAACAACATCGCCAACACCTATTTCAAGACCCAGCGCAAGTTGACACCCAAGCAAGCTCGTTGGCAAGAATACTTGACGGAGTTCGATTTCGATTAGGAGCATCGGCCAGGATGTCAGAATCAAGTGGCCGACGCCCTCAGCCGCCAAGTCATTCAGGAGTATGTGGCCGCGGTGGCGACCATGTAGTCAGGCGTTATAGAGCGCATCGACGAAGCAGCGCAGGCAGATGCGGCATATGCCAAGCTAATGCATGACGTGATGAGTGGATTGGTGCGGCGCTCCTGGATCCAGGACGGCTTGCTTCGCGCACATGAAGGCAGGCTAGTCGTGCCAAAGAATGAAGCTTTACGACGTGACTTATTAAAAGAATCCCATGACTTAAGGTGGGCAGGACATCTGGGCATGGAGTGGATGTATGCCCTGCTATCTCGTGACTTCTATTGGCCGAATATGTGGAGAGACGTGGAGGCTTATGTGCGGAGTTGTCTGATCTGCCAGATGGACAAGGTGGAATGCAGGAAGCCAGCGGGACTACTGCAACCGTTGCCCATCCCAAGTCAAACATGGGCATCTGTTTCCATGGACTTCATAGTGGGATTTTTGGAGGTGGATGGCAAGCGGACCATTTTTGTAGTGGTGGACAGATTTTTCAAGTATGCTATCTTCATGGTGGTACCAGACCCATGCACAGCCGAGATGTGCACGGTGCTCTTCTTCACCAACGTGGTCAAGATTTTCGGTATACCCGGAGACATCATCCACGACCGTGATGTCCGATTCACGGGTAAGTTTTCGACCACGCTTTTCCAAATCATAGGCACGGAGCTTAAATTCTCTACAGCATACCACCCTCAGACGGACGACCAAACCAAGTGGGTGAATGCATTGCTCAAGGAGTATCTGCGGCACTTTTCATCGCAAGACAACGAAACTGGCTTGAGTTGCTGGATGCGGCACAGTTTTCCTACAATCTAAACCGGTCTTTAGCAACAGATCAAAGTCCAGTGGAGTTATGCCTAGGCTATTAGCCTAGGATGCCCTTGGAGGTTGCACGACAGTATGACGGCCCATGTCCAGCGGCGCATCTATTTGCAAGGGACAGGACCGAAAACATCGCTAAGGCGCGTGATAGCCTTGTGCGGGCGGCTATGCAGATGAAGCTGCATGCAGACGAGCATCGACCACCAGTGGAGTACCAGGTGGGCGATATTGTGATGTTGAAGATTACGCCCTATCTTTGGAGGAAAGAAACCAAGCGAAAGTTTCACAAAGGCCTTTTGCCAAGGTATGACAGACCCTTCAAAGTACTCAGACGGGTGGGAGAAGTGGCTTACAAACTGGCCTTGCCGGCAGACTGAAGATTCATCCAGTCTTTCATGTTAGCTTTCTCAAACCATACCACGGAGACCTGGTCGCAGACGAGTTAGAGAACTAAGGCAGGATGCGCCCTGCCATCCGACCCAAGTTCGCAAGGAAGATTGCAAGAATTTTGGCGGACCGAAAGGTGGGTACGAGTCAAGGACCCCAGTACACGGAGTATCTGGTACAGTGGCACGGAGAGGATGTTTCCGATGCCACTTGGAGGCGAGCAGAAGAACTTTGGCAGTTCGAGGACGTTCAGGCCTACATGAGGGAGAGCGCGACGGGGACGTCGGCGCCTTCAGGTGGGGGAGGATTGTCACCGCCCTAGTGATGTGCACAGCCAAGAGGGCTGTAGCACAGCCCACGGTGCGCAACGCGGGCAAGGCAGGTGGCCGAGGACCTGCCAGGATAGAGTTTGACTATGCCACGGGATGCGCACATCCGTCCGAGGGGCCGACGAGCCCCACACTTAGTCAGACACATGGCGTGAGGTTGGTGATCCAAGCACCAAGGCCGGATGCAGACTCATCTTCCAGATGCGATGGCACATGGAGTCGGTATCAGCAAGCCTAGTTTTAGCAAGGCGTGTGCGGTTAAAGAAGACCCGGAGTTATTCCTTAGCGGTGTGGAGCTTGGCAAGGCCAAACACACCCGCGCGCGCAGGCCAGGCTAGCTGCATGCACAGGCATGCGCAGGCCAGCCCTACCGCGCGCCCAGGCACGCGCTGGCCATCCTGGCCGCGCGCCTAGGCGCGTGCAGACGGCCGCGCACCCAGGTGCAGGCGGCGCCTGGCGCGTGCACACGCCCAGATAGCCTTCCGCGCATGCCCGGTTGGCAGGCGGCCAGCCTGGCAGCACGCCCGCATACGGGCGGGCGGGTGGGCAGGCAGCCCACTTGATCGTTTGCGTGCCCGCCCGACTGTTGGCACACGCCAGGCGGGCGTGCGCCCAACAGCCGACGCCCAGGCGCGCCCATAATTGTCCAGAAACGGCCTGCAACCGTCCAAACGTCCAGCTAGCGATTTTTGAGGGTCAAATCCATCATTATCAGAAAAAAAAATCCAAACCTTATCTTATGGGTAAGATTTGGGACTCCAGCCAGCAGATTTTGGAGGGGCAAATCAGCCATTATCCACAAGCAACAAACATGAAGATTTGGATAAGATTTTGGGGAGTTAGTTGAGGATATTTTGGCCATTATCCAAAGTCACCGTTGGAGCTTTTTGGATAAAGATTTGAGGCGTCAACCCAGCTGCAACTTGATCCCTTCGTCAGCCTATCCAACGACTATCAAGGGATAAGTCTTGGAAGAGATTAGGCGGAGCATTGTTTGAGGCGGTGCATGAAGATAAGGCTAAGGATGGGATAAGCTTTGGATAAGGTGGTGGCTGCACTTATAAATAAGAGGGCAGAGGTCTTCGAAAGGATATACAATGGAGGGAATCAATTAGAATCCTATCCAACGCCATCAAGTTATTGAAGGCATCTTTTATTCTCCACCTTGGGTGAGAAGGAGGAGAAAGAGAAGAGACGATTAGAGCCGTTAAGGAGCTTTATATGGGCGATCATCTACGGGTTACGGGTGAGTGATCTTGTAGCCTAAAGGCAAGGTGAGGGAGAGATCAATGAGAGATTTCTTGTAGTGCTACGGCACATAGTCATCTTGTCTTCCTCTTGGGATTGTTATTAATCAAAGAGGTTGGGGTAGAGTTTACCCTGTACATCTTGTGTTGGGCTGGGCATTGATCTTGATTTCTGATTGGGGTTCTTGGGGTTCCTGTAGGGGGAGGTCTCGATCAACCTCACCCTAGCCTATTGTGCAACAACTCTGAGAGAGAGAGAGAGAGAGAGAGAGAGGCTGACTTAGCATGAGGCGTGCTAAGGCCGTCCCCTGCTAGGACGCTTCCATATTTAGAAAAAAAAAAGCCCATACCTAGCCGGGTGACATTAGCAATCTACTTCTGAAGGTGTCCAATATGCCTGAGGAAGATAAGCTTTTCAACTTTCTCACTGGCCTATAGGGGTGGGCGTAGGCCGAACTTCACAGGAGGAAGGTGAGGGATATTCCCTCAACCTTCATAGCAGCAGAGGTGCTGGTAGACTTTCGCAGCAGTATGACTACGGGTAGCGATGGTCAGGGCAAGGGCAAGCGCAAGAGTGCGTCACCACCATGAGGTCGAGCAAGCAAGAAGGAGGGTGTGCCACCATATGCAGCAGTAAAACCAAAAGGATAGGCAACTTTCGCTGGATGCTTCATATGCGGAGGACCGCATCTAGCATGAGTGTCCAAGGAAGGTGGCGGTAGTGACCGTCACTACCCAGGAAGACAGGGCATCTGAGAGTTCGAGGGAGGAGCCAGTAGCGAGGATGGCCCCACTACAGTCCATCAACACTTTGGCCGAGACGGAGCAATGCCAGAGTTTAATGTACGTGAGGGCTTGGGTCAATGGGAGGATGGTTTAGGCCTTGGTTGATTCCGGCGTAATGCACAATTTTGTGAGCCAAAGGATGGCGCGCAGATTGGGGTTAGGCGCGTTATCCCAGCCTTGTAGGGTGAAGCCTGTGAACTCCGAGGAGATGGAGTCTTTGGGCCAAGAAGAGGCCACATTGAAGGTTGGTTCTTGGACTGGGCGCTGCAGCATGACGGTCTTGCCGATCGATGACTATGACCTGATACTCGGGATGGATTTCTTCATCAAGAGCAAGGCCGTGGTCATGCCTCATCGGAGGGGCATCTTGATCCGGAGAGGTAGGCGTCCATACTTCGTTCCAGTGAAAGGATGGCGTAGGACGATGAAGTGACGGGGCAAGGGAGTGCCCCACCACCAGACTTGAGGTTGCACGGCAACCTCGCGCCTAGGCAATGCATGGGAGAGCCTAGGCACAGAGGCCTGCAGCATGAGGTGGTAGGTGAGTTGGCTCGGCGAGTGGGCTATCCGACCGAGGAGGCATCAAGGGGTGCATGTGGCAGGTGGCCGTGTTGGGACTCGAGAGAATTTTGGCCAGGAGGGCCAAAATGTGTAGCGACGAGATGTGCCAGAAGGGCGCACGACGCAGTGATATGGAGCTTCGGTATGACTCGACGAGGGCATCGAGATACAAATGGGGGAAGGATTATCACGGCCCAACCCAGGCGGAGGACATGCGCACGCGGGGCCCAGCTGGGCGCAAGGCCTAGGCGGCCGCGTGGCCCAGCTGGGCGCACGACCCAAACCGTCCAGGCTGAAGACCAGCCTGGCAGGCATGGCCAGCGTGGCATGGCCGTTGGGCAGGCCCGCCCAGCATGCCCAAAAGAGAGGCCATCGTATTTTCTTTGAGGAGATTTGAGGCAGTGGGATGCCAACAAATCTTGGCCATTGGATCAGCAATCCAACGGCCAAGATGAAGTCCATTGGGAGTCCTATTTGGAGGGAGATTCTTAGGGGTGCTTAGATGACATGTTTTACTCGGTTTTGACCAAGAGTCCACCGTATTTGGGAGATAGAGTTAGCATAGGCTGAGGACTCTTTGGGGCGGTGGATATGGGAGGATCCTAGTCCTTATCTCTTCATCCAACGGTTAAGGTGGAGTCCTAATTGAAGAAGAGTCCTAAGTGGAAAAAGAGTCTCAGTCAGCGTGAAGAGAGGAACTTCTCACGGTTTCTACATGGTGTGGGACTCTTGGGCGGTGAAAAGGAGGTAAGTTGGGGAGTTATTTAAGGGGAGGCGACCCAAGGCCTAAGGGTATCGAATTACAAGTGAGAAAAGGGGTCGGTTGGGGAGTTCTTTGCAAAAGAGCGGACCCAAGGCTAAAGTTTCGAGTTGCAAATGATCAAGCCATCCGAGAGGAGCTCGGGTGCGACCATCCAGTGACCAGTGGAGGTGTGCGAGGTTGGTGAGCAGCCGAATCAGCAGAGATCGAGGCGCGCAAAGGTCTAAGTCATGCTCACTTAGATGAGGACGGGACGTGGCCGACACGCATAGGCAGTGCGCACGGGTGCGAGGCATCTAGATCAGTTCTTGTCGAGTGAGGTTGGGGCGGGCACTTTGTGTGATCTTTGTTAGGGACAAAGAGGAGTGTCTTTGTAGCCTTTGGGCAACCTCGTTATTTCCAAATTATTTAGCGAAGAGTTCTTGGTTGGGAAGGCTGTGCTTCCCATATATTGTCGTGTTTATCGGGGACTTATCTTTGGGGGTTTTATTTTATTATTGTAGGGTCTAGGTTGGTTAGTAGAGGGATCTTCTAACGCCATCACCGGTAGATAAGGACCTAGTGGCCGTGGGGAGTGCTTGCACGTGTCGATCGAAAGCCCAGTGACAATATATATGCTAATAGGGTTATCTATGGGTTGGATGAGATCAGGTCGGACTGAGGTCGAATTTGATTCTAGAGCTCAAGTTTTGGGCTTGGATCAAGCTAGACGGTCCAAGAGCCCGGCCTGATTATTATGGAAGCCGGAAAGTATCTAGCTGGGCCGGGTCCAATTGGCCATACATTAACAAATCAATATAATATATGCAAGGAAAAGTCTTTGTTCATCGCCCCCGGTGCAGCAAGTCCTACGTGGGCTGCACCGTTCCTTCTTATTGGTCCACATGGATCCCATATGGCTTGATGCGATGGGACAAGATAGCAGGGGATAATATTACTTTTTGATCGTGACATCCATTAAAAGTTGTTCAGCCTTCACCATTGGTGTGCAGACAAAAATGCTCTTTCCTTCCAGCCTACTTCAACCTGCCATCTTATTTGGATTTTGCTGATAAAAAACTCTTTCTGATTGTAAAACATTCTTCCCGTGGATGATGGTGCCGTAGAGCGGGAGTCTAGGGTTGAGGTTGTGGTTTATGAGCTTGACGATGGCTTTCAGGATCTCCTACCAGATAAGATGGCAGGTAGAAGTAGGCCTGCATGAGGGTGTTAGTTTGGACCAGCATCATTGCCTTGGCGTACCTTGATGGAAGGGGCTCAGTGACGATGACATCGGCATTCAAGAACTGGATGGTTTCGTCTGAAGATCAATGGTCTTTTTGGTGCGGCGATAGCTTTGGAGGATTCATCAGCTTTGGTGTTAGCTTTTGATGATTCATCAGCTTTGGTTCATATGTATTCCTTGAACTCTAACTTCTTAACAGTTTTGCTGCTCAAAAAGCATTAGTTCAACTAGGGTGTCGCAGGTTTTGAACTAATGTTTTGTCTTAACATTTTCTAAATGGGTGTCGTAGGTTTTGAACTAGGGTGTCGTAGGTTTTGAACTAGTGGGTTTTGAACTAGGGTGTCGTGGTTTTTGAACTAATGCTTTGTCTTAACGTTTTCTGAATGGATGTCGTAGGTTTTGAACTAGGGTGTCATGGGTTTTGAATTAGGGTGTCGTGGGTTTTCAAGTAGGGTGTCGTAGGTTTTGAACTAATGTTTTGTCTTAACGTTTTCTGAATGGGTGTTGTAGGTTTTGAACTAGGGTGCCCTAGGTTTTGAACTAGGGTGTCATGGGTTTTCAATTAGGGTGTCATAGGTTTTGAACTAATGCTTTGTCTTAACGTTTTCTGAATGGGTGTCGTAGGTTTAGAACTAGGGTGTCGTAGGTTTTGAACTAGGGTGTCGTGGGTTTTCAACTAATGTTTTGTCTTAACGTTTTCTGAATGGGTGTCGTAGGTTTTGAACTAGGGTGTCGTGGGTTTTGAACTAGGGTGTCGTGGGTTTTCAACTAGGGTGTTGTAGGTTTCGAACTAATGCTTTGTCTTAATGTTTTCTGAATGGGAGTCGTAGGTTTTGAACTAGGGTGTCGTAGGTTTTGAACTAGGGTGTCGTAGGTTTTTCAACTTGGGTGTCATGAATTTTGAACTAATGCTTTGTCTTAACGTTTTCTGAATGGGTGTCATAGGTTTTGAATTAGGGTGTCGTAGGTTTTGAACTAGGGTGTCGCGGGTTTTGAACTAGGGTGTCGTGGGTTTTGAACTAATGCTTTGTCTTAACGTTTTCTGAATGAGTGTCGTAGGTTTTAAACTAGGGTATCGTAGATTTTGAACTAGGGTGTCGTGGGTTTTCAACTAGGGTATCGTGGGTTTTGAACTAAAGCTTTGTCTTAATATTTTCTGAATGGGTGTTGTAGGTTTTGAACTAGGGTGTCGTGGGTTTTAAACTAGGGTGTCGTGAGTTTTCAACTAGGGTATCATGGGTTTTCAACTAGGGTGTCGTGGGTTTTGAACTAGGGTATCGTGGGTTTTGAACTATGGTGTCTTAACGTTTTCTGAATGGGTGTCATGGGTTTTGAACTACGGTATCATGGGTTTTGAACTAAGGTGTCGTGGGTTTTCAACTAGGGTGTCATGGGTTTTGTGTTGGGAATTGTATCCTAAAGCCAATCATTTGATGATTGTGCTAATGTAAATTGTATATAAATTGATATATTAATAAAAGTTATTTGGCAGTTTATTCATTACAAGAACATCTTCTTA
This sequence comes from Calamus simplicifolius, assembly GCA_900491605.1. NCBI lineage: Eukaryota > Viridiplantae > Streptophyta > Magnoliopsida > Arecales > Arecaceae > Calamus > Calamus simplicifolius. The sequence continues at coordinate 604,153 of UESW01004607.1, read as the reverse complement.
AAACTTCTAATAGTAATGAAGCCCTCAGGATCTTCCTTCACGATAAAGGATGATTTATCTTTGAAGGTCCTTAAAAGAGTTCGCAACCAAATGATATATTATGACAGGGCTATAGTACTATCAATTATAGGACGTTGTATATCATATTTGTTAGTTGTCCTCTTAACCAAGGAGTGTAGAGACATTAGTATGACATACAGGTGAAAGTGTAGGAGTACATTTCACCGAACGTGACTCATTTCCGGATACTCTGCTGTCAAGAGTTAGTTCGAGAAGATATGGGTATAAGTATCCTTTAGACCTGAAGATCACAACCGGTGACTTACAAGCAACTCATTGTACTTAGGTGCCGGACCACCTGGATTTCTAATACAGCTATGAAAGGTTATTGAGTGCAGTCAAGTACTTGTGGTAGTCAGTTGTCGATCGAGATGAAATTTGACCTATCCCGTTAAAAGGAGAAATGCTTGTGTTTCAATTTAGCAAGACCTTGGCCAATGCACTTCATGTGAAAGTCACATGATCACTAAAATTGAAATCACTTTATGGATTTGCTATTTAGAGTTGACAGGCTCTTAAGCCATCCTTAGTATTTGTGGTCAAGAGGATGAATTATATGGTAACTATTTTTAGGGTTCTTGGAGTTTGCTCGGTAACTCTTCGACCTATCCGGACGTCGGGTTCCATTGCTAGATGTGCACATCGATTAGTATGGAAAGTTGTTTCTATACTACCGGCTTAGGTTCGAACCTAGAGAGTCACACGCATAGAAGTTTCCTAGGATGATCTATTTGCTGATCAACGATTGAGAATCGTATATGATTTAATTAATCAATTTGATTGATTGAATTATCTCAATTGGGTTAAGTACAAGTGAATAAGATTTAATTTGATTTAAGTCTATTAGAAGGACTAATCAATTTCAAATATTGATTTGAAATTAGACTTGATTTGAATTTAAATAGATTCAGGACTAGTCAAATTTGATTTGGGATAGGACCATGATCTATATGGGTTCAGTCCAATAAATTCAGATCACATTAAACCATCACCTGAACCCAAACCTCTCGCATAAGTATCTCACATGATGAGATAACTAATGTCTAAGAGATTAAATTCTCATTTAGAATTTAATGTATTAATTTAATCCTCTCCAAACCAATTCCATCGGAATTCTAAATGATAGAATTAAAGTGAAATTAATGTGCCTCTTTGAATCAACCAGGCGATGGAATTCTAAGTGTTAGAATTCACATCTCTTTAGTTATCACCGACGTCGGAATTAACAAAATGCCACGTCTCCTTGGTTTTCACCGAACGTCGGAATTAACCAAGCGCCGTGGCTCTTTGGTTCAGCGTCTCTTTGCTTTTTGCCAAACGACAGAATTCTTAATGTCAGAATTTAATGGGCAGGCTGAAATGAGACTATAAATAGAGCACATCCCTTACCAGATTACATAGAACAACAACACACGACATGTCGTGGATTGTAATTCTAAAAAGGTTAGAATAGAAAATCTCGGTGATTTTGGTGTTAGCAAAAGCTTGGTGGATCTTGGAGGAAGATTCAAGTGGGAGGATTCAAGATCAGCAAAGTCATTTTTCGCGAGCTAGCACTCTCGAAAATCCAATCATTCGGGGCTTCGCATGGACGATACTAGAGGTCGGACGATTGAACGGCTGCAGAGCACAAAAGAATTTACCAACTACCCTTAAGGTAAGTGATATGATCCCTAAACCTTAAGGCATGATTCAAGGCAAGAAGTACGACTTCTTACGTTGAGGATCAAGATATGATCTTGATGCATATTAGATAGATTAATATGTAATCTTTTAGTTTCCACATTGATAATAGTTATCAAATTTTAAAAATATGCATGCCTCGGAGTTATTTCTCCTTACAAATGGTATCAGAGCTATGGTTTTGATATTGATCTAATTTATTGCATGTAAATTAATGTTCTTATTAATTATGTAATTATAGCTAAAACTGATCACAACACAGATGGATTAAAAATCCAAATTATCCATTCAATGAGGTATTCTGTGACATATTGCCGTGCGATTGTTTTATCATCGATGCTTAGTCTAAAGAAAATTTAAATTGAGCTTTGGCATCAAAACGTAGATTACACTCACTCAAAAATGTTTTATATTGATGTTGTATAAAAGCATGATATTTGCATGTTTAGTATAAAAACATAGATATGAGATATGATGGTTTGTAGTCTATGTTATGCAACATACAAATATTTATAAAAGTTTTATTTGAATGTCAAATATTAATTCATAATCTTTTTAAATATGATCTAAATATAGGAATTATGAGTAGTAACATAATGCAAGTGATGCTTGATTGAAATATATGACATGTAAACATGAAATATATTTAATCTTTTGGGTTAGCTAAATCGAGTCCATAAAGGGTTAGACCCTAAGGTTTAAATCAACTGGACTAAAATTGTATTTGATCAAATCTAAATTAATTAGATTAGGTTAAGAATGCTCTAAATCCAATAATAGTTGTAGTGATCATGTCCTTCTCTTTGATTAAACCAAATGGAAGTAGATTAGGCTCTGTGGTTGAGCATGAATATCTTAGATGGTCAAATCAAAATTGGTTAACCATATGAAGTCAAGGTGAGTTGGCAAGTTGCTCTAGGATCAATGATCGAATGGTTTTTAATTGGGAGCTACTCGTATTGATGCATCTTTAACGAGTTAATGGCATATCCCTCCTATCGATCTCACTCACTGGTCAATATGGTGAACAATTTATGATTTAGATCATTTACCTGATTCTGGTTGACCCATGCCTGTAAGGAAATCAGTCTGACTGATTTAGGTGCCACTTAACCTGACTTAATCTTGTTTCATTCTATCGATTTCATAGATTCAGTGGGAGAACTTGATTAGTCAATTTATCTTCAAATTATTAAATTCTTCAAAATTATTAGGTCCTTAAAATGAAATAGTTATATGATAACTAGATCATAGCCTCCTATTAAGGTGGGTGATATGAGTCCGATGTCTTGATAATCATTGGAGGCACTCCATGCCTGGTGCTTGTCAACCATCGGAATTATCATTCATTATGATAAGTCAGCGTAACTATTAAATAGACAGTCAAGTGAGCCGAGCTTCACTCGGGCTTGGTTGTCTATTGATAGGTTACACTGATTATATCATTTAATGGTTGGACCTAACCAGAACTTTCAGTGGAGGCACTCCATGCCTGCTGAAGAGGATCATGGGGCAATACTGAACACTAAGCATTATTTTGGGAAACAATTGGTTTTGAACCTACTCTTAGATGCATATGGGTTGGCCAAGCTTCACTTGGGCATGTATGTAGTCTATGTAGATCTTAGTGCCCACTAAAGAATTAAGAATAATTCTTCGAATTGGAGTGTAGAGGCTACCAATTTGAACAAAAAGTGGAAGAATCTTTAGACTAAAGTCCAAGTCTTTAGACTGAATCAATTTATATACTAATAAACTTTAGTTTTTCCTTATGTAGAAAATGACCACTAATTTATCATTAAGGTCCCTATTGGATAGTGACAAGTTGAATGGTTCAAATTTCAATAGCTGGTTCAAAAAACTTAAGATCGTCCTTGAACATGAGAGGATTCTATATATTCTGAATAATCCTGCACCAAAGATACCTGATGCAAACCCCCAAAGTTCTGACAAAACACTTATCAGAAGTGGCTCAATGATAGAACTAGCGTACATTGCATCATGCTAGCAGCTATGAACGATGAATTCGGTTGCCAGTTCGAGAATGCTCAGCCAGAAGAAATTATTCAAGCGTTAATGAATCTTTCGGCACACCTGACGACGTTGAAAGGCACAAGACTAGTTGTGCTATTTTTAATGCTCGAATGAGGGATGATCTGCTGTCACTGATCATGTATTGTATATGATCAAGAAGATAGAAGTCCTAAGCAAGCTCGGCTTTTCCCTACATGAGTAGTTGGGAAAAGATGCAATCCTGAATTCCTTGCCTCCATCCTTCCGACCTTTCCTTACTCATTTTTGAATAAAAAAGCCTGCAGTCAACTACCACGGTTTGTTGGGGTTGTTACAGAACTTTGAGAAGGATAACCAGCTCTCTAAGGGTTTGGTTAATGTGGTTGAAGGATCTAAGGTAGGGCGTCAACCCTTTGGGAAAGGGAAGAAGAAAAAGAATAAGAAAAAGGTGCAACATGCTAGGACATCTATAAGTAGTCAGATGTAGAAGAAGAAAGTTGATAAAGTCAAGCTGAATGCTTTCATTGCAAGATGCAAGGGCACTGGAAGAGGAACTGTCCTCTTTACATTGCCACACTTGATCCAAACATGCCAAAGAAGAAAAAGGGGCAAGATGTTGCTCAACAAGGTATTTATATGATAACACCTTGTAATTTTTATGTATATGATAATCAGACCTGGGTATTGGATACCGGGAGTCCTTTTAACATTGTAATTCATTGCAGGGACTACAGGTCACTAGAAGATTTGAGGACAATGAAAGATTCCTTAATGTCGGCGATGGAAGATTAGTTCCAGTACTGGCATTAGGAGTTCTTGAAATAATTTTCAATAGAAATGTCATTATACTAAATGATTATCATTTTTGCCCAACGTTCTTGTTGAACGTAATTTCTTTAGGCCTTCTGGCCAAAAGTAATTATGAAATTTCAATAAAGGATGTTACTTTGAATATCATTATGAATGGAGTCACTGTAATGACTGGGCATTTATCTAATGGCATTTATATATTATCACAGCCTGTGAATGTAGTGTACAACTCAAGTAAGCGTCCTAGAACAATTGATGTCACAGACATTTATCTTTGGCACCATCAGCTGGGTCATATCAATAAGAACAGATTAAACAGGTTAACTCAGGAGGGCATCCTTCGAATTGATGATTGTGAATCATTAACTACTTGTGAATCCTGTCTTCTTGGTAAAATGACCAAGTCATCTTTTACTGGAAAAGGTGAAAGATCCAAAGAGCTATTGAGTCTAGTACATACTGATGTATATGGACCAATGAGCACTTGTGCCAAAGGTGGATATTACTATTTCATTACTTTTACAGACGACCATTCTAGGTTCGGTTATGTCTATCTTATGAGACATAAATCTGAGTCGTTTGAAATGTTCAAACTATATCATAAAGAAGTAGAAAAATAAACAGAAAAATGTATTAAGACCCTTCGATCAGATCGAGGAGGCGAATACCTTTCCAATGACGTTGTGACATATTTAAGAGAGAATGAGATTCTCTCCCAATGGACTCCTCCTGGAACACCGCAGCATAACGGTGTATCGAAAAGAAGGAATCGAACTCTGTTAGACATGGTTCGGTCTATGATGGGTTTTGCGAGCTTGCCAATATCATTTTGGGATACGCATTAGAATCAGCTTGTCATATTCTTAATAAGGTTCCAAGTAAGTCTGTTTCTAAAACTCCACATAAGATGTGGTATGGACATAAACCGGTTATCACCTATCTAAGAGTTTGAGGGCGTCCGGCTTACGTGAAACATGCAAAATCAGACAAACTTGAACCCAAATCTGACAAATATTTTTTCATCGGCTATTCGAAAGAAACCAAAGGATATTACTTCTACAATATTGAAGAACAAAAGTTGTTCATTAGTAATAGAGCAGTTTTTCTTGAAAGGAGTTCCTTAGTGAAGGAACAAATAGCTCTAATATTGAACTTGAGGAAGTTCATCAAGTAGAAGGAACAACACAAACTAGTGAACCCTTAGAATCTGAGTTGATTAGATCAAACTCAAAACCCATTTTAGATGCACCATAAGGCGATCTGGTAGAGTACCACATCAACCGGACAGATACTTAGGTTTCTTGGTCCAGAATGAAGATCCTGTTGAACTTGATGAGACAACGAGGATCCGATCACCTATATGGATGCTATGCAAAGGACTGTCTCTAATAAATGGCTTGAGGCCATGAAATCCGAACTTGATTCCATGAAGGACAATAATGTATGGACATTAGTTGACCCACTCGAAGGGATTAAACCCATAGGGTGTAAGTGGGTTTTCAAGAGGAAAGAGGTGCAGACAGAAAGGTTGAGACCTATAAAGCACGTCTGGTTGCCAAGGGGTATCGTCAACGTTATGGTATGACTATGAAGAAACATTTTCTCCTGTGGCAATGCTGAAATCCATTCGGATTATGCTAGCTATAGCAACACACTTCGATTATGAGATTTGGGAGATGGATGTTAAAACTGCTTTTCTAAATGGTGATTTAGAAGAACAGGTGTATATGATACAGCCTAAAGGTTTATATCTGAAGACAAGTCTAAAGTGTGTAGGCTACAAAATTCTATTTATGGATCTAAGCAAGCATCTAGGAGTTGGAACATATGATTTGATAAAGTGATCAAATCTTATGGCTTTATTAAGAATAAAGAAGAACCTTACATTTATAAATGGGCTAACGATTCCGTTATTGTATTTCTTGTATTATATGTGGATGATATTCTCTTAATCGGGAATGATATCCCTGCATTACAAGGAATAAAGATATGGTTATCATCACAATTCTCCATGAAAGATCTGGGAGAAGCATCATACATCCTATGGATGAAGATCTATGGAGATAGATCTAAAAGGATGCTTGGTTTATCCCAATCTACGTACATTGACACCGTGCTAAAGAGATTTAGTATGAAGAATTCCAAGAAAGGCTATCTTCCGATAGGCCATGGAATTCATCTTTCTAAGAAGGATTGTCCGACAACTCCTAATGAAAGAGAACGTATGAGTCGAATTCCATATGCTTCGGCAGTGGGATCGATTATGTACACCACGATATGTACAAGACCAGATGTGGCATACTCACTAGGAGTAGTAAGTAAATACCAATCTGATCTAGGAGAAAAACACTGGCAAGTTGTTAAGACAATCCTTAAGTATTTGAGAAATACTAAGGACCAGTGGTTAGTCTATGGAGAGTTTGATTTGAAACTTGTTGGATATATTGATTCCAGTTTCCAATCAGATCATGATGATAGCAAAAGTGTATCGGGTTTCGTGTTTATCCTAAATGGTGGAGCTGTTTGCTGGAAAAGTTCCAAGCAATATACAGTGGCAGATTAGGTATGCGAGGCAGAGTACATCGCT
>UESW01004607.1:538660-590585 GCA_900491605.1 Calamus simplicifolius | reverse complement strand
CCCAGCATCCGAGCCCGCCGAGTTGGCCCCGGCCATCCCTGGCCAGGCCTCTCTCGGCCCCGGCGTCTCTAGGCCCGCCGAGTCAGCCCAGGCCATTCCTGGCCGGCCCCTCTCGGCCCGGCATCTCCGAGCCCGTCGAGTCGGCCCCGACCATCCCTGGCCGGCCCCTCTCGGCCCCGGCGTCTCCAGGCCCGCCGAGTCGGCCCAGGCCATTCCTGGCCGGCCCCTCTCGGTCCCGGCATCTCTGGGCCCGCCGAGTCGGCCCTTGCCATCCTTAGCAGGCCCCGCCTTGGTACTTCCTGGCCAAGGAGGTCGGCCCCAGCATCTCCGGGCCCGCCGAGTCAGTCTCGGCCATCCTTGGCCGGCCCCGCCTCGGTAGTTCCTGGCCGAGGAGGTTGGCCCCGACCGCCCCTGGTCAACCAGGCTCGGCTTCGGCTTTCCCGGGAAGGTCGAGATGTTCCAGTTCTCTCCAGATCGGCCCCAGCATGGCCCCAGCAGTTCAAGAAACCACCTCTCTGACTCGCGCCGCCTGACAACGCTAAATCCACCTACCCACTGGCCACGTTGTGATGGGACTAGACCACAACTCAGTAGCTCCACTGATTGATGGGACTTAACCCACCAACCGCATTTTCTCCCTCTCCGATGGGACATGACCCACCAACCAGCCCAGATCCATACAATTTCCAAGAACCCGCAGACATTCCTTCCTCACGGAATCCCACGTGACCATGTCAACCCCTATAAAAAGGTGAATCCACTCTCTAAAAGAGATATGTGCGATAATCCCCAAAAATTGTGGTCTTAGCACTCAAAAAGGAATCCCTCCTCTCTGAGATCTCTTTTTCCACACCAAACAGGGCTCATTCGAGTCCCTCTTCAGCTGTGACCTCAATCGCTGACTTGGGCGTCGGAGGGTCCCACCGGAGAATCCTCTCCGGTCTTGGGACTTTTTGCAGGCAACCTGGTAAAGAAAAGGTTCGAGAAGCACTTCATTCCCGACGTTCAGGATCGGCGATCGAGCGTTATCAGATTGGCGCGCCAGGTAGGGGGGCACAAGAGAAAGTAGCGAACACTCTCCCGGCGCTACATCTCAGTAGGCAAGACTCTCTCCCCCCCCCTCTTCTCTTTTAGAAACCATGGTGGTGACGCGAGCTCAGGACGCCTCCATCAGCTGTCCAGTGGGGCTTTCCTCGCCAACTAGGCAACAGGGGCCAATCCCCCTGCCACCACCCTCCAGTTACCTACCCGCCGCCGGAGGCCGCTGATCAAACAGCGGAGCGACTGGAGACCCTTTCCCGTTAGCATTCGGCTTCCCCTAGGAAGCCTCGACGCGAGCCCCCCAGCGGCCACGGTCCCCTGACCACGACCCCAGCAAATTTCCTCCGCGTTGTGTCATCATGAGGAGCCCAGGCGGAAGTCCCGACTCCGTCCATCTCCTTCTGCCTCTTCTTCTTCTTCTTCCTTCGAGCCATCTCGGAGGGCCCGATAATCAGCCGCCAGGCGGAGGAACGCCTGGAGGAGTACAACAGGTGGCTCGACGAGCTCGCCAAGAAAATTAATCATCAACCAGAGGAAGAGTTTGACACCAGTCCTCTTTACACCCCGGATATTGGAGGAGCCTGTCCCCTCCAGGTTTCGTTTCCCCTAGGTGGACCCGTACGATGGTACGACCGATCCTCTCGATCATCTCGAGAGCTACAAAGCAATGATGCAAGTCCAGGGCACTTCAGACGCCCTTCTCTGCAAAGCCTTTCTCACCACTCTGCGGAAGGCCGCCCGTGCATGGCACTCCCGCTTGCCCCCTCATAGCATCGACTACTTCTGGGAGCTGGAGAAAGCCTTTCTGGCACACTTCGACGCTTGCCGGCGAATCCCAAGGGTAGCCGACAATCTTTTCTCCGTCCGTCAAAAGGAGGGAGAGTCGCTGCGGGACTTTGTGTCCCGATTCAAGGCCGCCGCCCTCGAGGTCTACCATCTCGACGACGCGGTGGCAAGTTGGCATTGAAGCGGGGACTCCTTCCGTCCCACTTCACCTTTTCTTTGGATAAGAAGCCCCCAAGCTCTTATTCCGATCTCCTCCTCCGAGCTCAAAAGTACATCCGCGCGGATGAAGCCGACTTCACCCGCCATGAATCTTCAAGAAGCTCCAGCCACAAGCCTGCTCGCCTCGAGCCCAATGGGCCCCCTTACACCGGCGAGCTGACCCACCTCGTCGATCTGACAACAGGCGTCGGAGCCCCGTCCCCGACAAGAGTAAGCTCACGCCCCTTCTAGCCCCTCGATCCCACATCTTAATGGAGATCGAGGGTGAGCCTTATCTCCAATGTCCTCCTCCCATGAAGAAAGGTCCTCCCCGCGACAAGAGCCGCTACTGCCGATTCCATCGGGATTACGGCCACGACACTGATAGCTACTATAGCCTGAAGAGGGCCATCGAGGAGCTCATTCACCGGGGCTACCTTGGCAAATATGTCCAAAAGGCGCCGCAGCCACAGCCGGCCCTCATGGGGCCCCGCCTATCCAAGCCTCGGTCAACAATGCCCCCACTGAACGGACGGTCAGAATGGTGTCCTGGGGATCAGCTTCTCCACCTAAACGGCTGAGAGGGGAGGAGGCGCCAAATAATGTACTTCCTGGGGGGGACCTGCTGTAGTGAAAATGTAACAATGAAGGCGTAGTCATCTCTATGACGATCGCCAGGCACCCTGTAAAAAGGATATTAGTTGATAGTGGCAGCTCAGCTGACATCCTTACTTATGATGCTTTTGTTCGGATGGGATTATATTTGGACTCTCTCCAGCCCGTGGTGGCCCCGTTAGTCGGATTTACTGGGACTCCGTAAGGGTCGAAGGTGAAATACCTCTGCCTGTGACAGCCGGAACACCGCCACGCCAAAGCACTGTGATCATGAAATTCTTGGTCGTGAGGGTCCCCTTGGCTTACAATGCCATTCTCGGGCGCCCAGGTCTAACCTTTTGGACACAGTCATTTCCACCCGGCGTCTACTGGTGCAGTTCCCCACTGGTGAGGGAGTTGGAGAGATGCGCGGCGAGACCAGCCCGGTCCTACCTGTTATCACGACATCAAGTCCCCTGGAAGTTGAGCCAGCTTTAGAGGCTTTCGACCCCAGAGGCCCTAGTAAGGGAGGAGAGCCAGCTGAGCACCTTCTGACCTTCCCCCTTGGGGAGGACCCAGCGAAGACCGTCCGTATCGGAGGACTCCTTCCCCTGGAGGACCGGGAGCGTCTCTTGGGTTTTCTGAGGGCTAACTCGGACATTTTTGCCTGGTCAGCGTCTGATATGCCCGGCATCCCTTCGGAAGTGATCACCCACAAGCTCAACATTGATCCATGGCACCGTCCGATCTGCCAAAAGAAGAGAAGCTTTGCCCCTGACCGACAAAAGGCCATCGACGAGGAAGTTAACAAGCTACTCATGCCGGCCACATCCGAGAAGCGCACTACCTGATTGGCTAGCCAACGTGGTCATGGTGCGTAAGGCAAATGGGAGTTGGAGGATTTGCATAGACTTCACCGATCTCAACAAGGCGTGTCCGAAAGACAGTTTCCCCCTGCCCAGAATTGATCAGCTAGTGGACTCCACCTCTGGGCATGAACTCCTCAGTTTTATGGACGCCTTCTCAGGATACAATCAGATAAGGATGGACCCTAGCGACGAGGAACACACCTCCTTTGTGACAGAGAAGGGCATTTATTGCTACAAGGTGATGCCTTTCAGCCTTAAGAACGCGGGAGCAACCTACCAAAGGTTGATGAATAGGGTGTTCTGGGATCAGCTAGGCCGGAACATGGAAGTCTATGTAGACGACATGCTGACAAAAAGCACCCGCACCTCTGATCACGTCTCCGACCTAGAGGAGACCTTCAATAACCTCTGTTGCTTCCAGGTCAAGTTGAACCCCAAGAAGTGTGCTTTCGGGGTCACGGCGGGCAAGTTCCTGGGCTTTATGGTGACCCAGCAAGGGATCGAGGCAAACCTAGAGAAGATTAGTGCCATACCCGATATGAGGCCACCATCCAGCAAAAAGGAAGTGCAACGATTGATAGGGAGGATAGCGGCTCTAAGTCGTTTCCTCTCCAAATCGGCTGAGAGATGCCTACCTTTCTTTAAGGCCCTGCAGAAAATGAATAGCTTCGAATGGACGGACGACTGCCAGAAAGCCTTCGACGGGTTGAAGGCATTCCTGTCTTCTCCGCCACTTCTATCCAAGCTAAGAGATGGAGAAAGTCTCTTCCTATACTTAGCTGCTTCGCCAGAAGCCGTTAGCTCAGTCCTGGTGCGCCTCGACGCCGATGGAACTTAGAGACCCGTCTATTATGTGAGCAAGGTCCTCCATGACGCAGAGGTCAGATATTCCAAGATAGAGAAAGTTATTTTTTGCCTTGATAGTCTCCGCCCGATGCCTCTGTCCGTACTTTCAAGCCCATCCTATTGTGGTGCTCACGGATCAGCCCCTTCGGGCCATTCTGGCTCGCCCGGACACTTCGGGCCGACTAGCCAAGTGGGCCATCAAGCTGGAAAAGTTCGACCTTTCTTTTCAGGCTCGGCCGACGCTGAAGTCCCAGGTCTTAGCCGATTTCCTGGTCGAGTGCACTTGGGCGGAGGAAGTCCCAAAGAGGTTCCCATGGGACAGTGCGAACCTAAGCCAGATGATGATGGAGAATCCTGGTTTCTTCATGTGGATGGCACATCAAATTCACAAGGAAGCGGCGCCGGCCTCATTCTTTCCGGGCCGGGTGGAGAAAGGACGGAGTGCGCCCTGCGGTTCCTATTCGAAGCCACTAACAATCAAGCCGAGTACGAGGCCCTGCTGGCTGGGTTAAGGCTAGCCCGAGAGTTGGGAGTAAGGCGTCTCAAGCCTTTATCGACTCGCAACTTGTTTCTGGACAAATCCATGGGGAATATGAAGCACGTGACCCCATTATGGCACAATATTTGGGCAAGGTTCAGCTCCTAACTTCCCCACTGCCTTACTTCAGTATCAGTTACATTCCCCAGCAAAAATGCCAAGGCCGACCTCCTTTCTCATCTGGTCACCTCCACCGATGGCTTGGCGAGGATGCTTATATTGAATATTTGGAAAGACCCAGCATAGAGGACAGTGAAGAAGTCCTCCCACTCACCCAAGAGTCCACATGGATGGACGCCTACATCCGTTATCTCACTGACAGCACTCTTCCTGATGATCGCAACGAAGCTAGGCTGCTCAAGTGGAGAGCCTCCAAATTCATCCTCCTAGACGGGCGTCTATACAGAAGGTCGTTCTCCTATCCCCTACTCAAGTGTGTAGGGCCCATCGACGCTGACTACATCCTCAGAGAGATTCACGAAGGCCTCTGTGGAAATCACCTGGGGGGCAGATCTTTAGCTCAAAAAGCCCTCTGTCAAGGATACTTTTGGCTCACGATGAAGGAAGACGCAGCTAGATTAGTTCAGAAGTGCGACGGTTGCCAGCGTCACGCACACATCCAACACCAACCGTCTGCCCCAATGAGTCCGCTCTCGGCCCCATGGCCTTTCGCCCAGTGGGGAATGGACATTCTCGGGCCATTCCCCCCAGCTTCAGGGCAGCAGAGATTTTTGCTAGTCGCCATCGATTACTTCACCAAGTGGGTCGAGGTCAAGGCACTGGCCAAGATCACCAAAGCAAAGTCAAAGCCTTCTCCTGGAAGTCGATCATATGCCGTTTCGGCCTGCCCCACACCCTCATCACGGACAATGGCCGCCAGTTCAACAATGAAGCATTCAAAGTCTTTTGTGGCGAGCTGGGCATTCATCACCGATTCACTTCTGTCGGCCACCCTTAAACCAACGGAGAAGCTGAAGCCATGAATCGCACCATCCTTAGAGGACTCAGAACCCGACTAGATGGGTCAAAAGGTCAATGGGTGGAGGAGCTCCCCAGTGTGATCTGAGCCTACCACACGACCCCTGGAGCCCCGACGGGCGAGACTCCTTTCAGTCTTGCCTTCGGATCCGAAGCCATCATCCCCGTCGAGATCGGTCTGCCCAGCCCACGTGTGGAGTCCTTCAACGAGGAAAACAACCCTGCACTGATACGGGCTAACCTGGACTTTCATAGATGAGGCACACGATCGGGCAAGGCTGCGCATGGCGACCTTCAGTCAGCGAGCGGCCAAGTACTACAACGCTTGAGTTCGTCCCAAGGTTTTTCGCCACGGAGACTTGGTTTTGAGAAAAGCTGAGGTTTCAAAGCCCACGGAGGGGGGCAAGCTATCCCCCAACTGGGAGGGTCCCTACCGCGTCACCGAAACACTTCACAGGGGGGCATACAAATTAGAGGAACTCGGCGGGAAACCCATTCCACGTACCTGAAATGCGGATAACCTCCGCCAATATTATCAATGATGTATTCCCCTGGAGCGTGAAGTAATAAAGGAGGCCCTTTCTGACACAACAGCCTGTTCTCCCTCGCGTCCTAGGGCCAAGTCTCTCAAAAGGAGCTCACTGGCATCGCGGTTAACGGGACACCACTTGGCCCCGGCATGGCGGTGCCCCCGAGTCGGTTAAGACCCTAACAGCTCCGTACCTAACTGAGTCGCCCTTCAGGTGGCACACAAATCTCTGAAGTGGTTCAAAAGGAGCTCACTGGCATTGCGGCTAACGGGACACTACTCGGCCACGGCACGTCAGTGCCCCCGAGTCAGTTAAGACCCTAATAGCTCCGTACCCAGCTGAGTCGCCCTTCAGGTGGCACACAAACCCCTGAAGCGGTTTAAAAGGAGCTCACTGGCATCGCGGCTAACGGGACACCACTCGGCCCCGGCACGGCGGTGCCCACGAGTCGGTTAAGACCCTAACAGCTCCGTACCTGGCTGAGTCGCCCTTCAGGTGGCACACAAACCCCTAAAGTGGTTCAAAGGAGCTCACTGGCATTGCGGCTAACGGGACACCACTTGGCTCCGGCACGGCGGTGCCCCCGAGTCGTTTAAGACCCTAACAGCTTCGTACCTGGCTGAGTCACCCTTCAGGTGGCACACAAACCCCTGAAGTAGTTCAAAAGGAGCTCACTGGCATCGCAACTAACGAAACACCACTCGGCCCCGGCACGGCAGTGCCCCTGAGTCGATTAAACCCTAACAGCTCCATACCCGGCTGAGTCACCCTTCAGGTGGCACACAAATCCCTAAAGTGGTTCAAAAGGAGCTCACTGGCATTGCGGCTAACAGGACACCACTCGGCCCTGGCACGGCGGTGCCCCCGAGTCGGTTAAGACCCTAACAGCTCCGTATTCGACTGAGTCGCCCTTCGGGTGGCACACAAACCCCTGAAGTGGTTCAAAAGGAGCTCACTGGCATCGCGGCTAACGGGATACCACTCGGCCCCGGCACGGCGGTGCCCCCGAGTCGGTTAAGACCCTAACAGCTCTGTACCCGGCTGAGTTGCCCTTCAGGTGGCACACAAACTCCTGAAGTGGTTCAAAAGGAGCTCACTGGCATCGCAGCTAATGGGACACCACTCGGCCCCGGCACAGCGGTGCCCCCGAGTCGGTTAAGACCCTAACAGCTCCATACTCGGCTGAGTCGCCCTTCAGGTGGCACAAACCCCTGAAGTGGTTCAAAAGGAGCTCACTGGCATCGCGGCTAATGGGACACCACTCGGCCTTGGCACGGCGGTGCCCCCGAGTCGGTTAAGACCCTAATAGCTCTGTACCTAGCTGAGTCGCCCTTTAGGTGGCACACAAACCCCTGAAGTGGTTTAAAAGGAGCTCACTAGCATCGCCGCTAACGGGACACCACTCGGCCCCGGCACGGCGGTGCCCCCGAGTCGGTTAAGGCCCTAACAGCCCGTACCCGATGGAGTCGCCCTTCAGGCGGCTTACAAACCCCTGAAGTGGTTCAAAAGGAACTCACTGGCATCACGGCTAATGGACACCACTCGGCCTCGGCACGGCGGTGCCCCCGAGTCGGTTAAGACCCTAACAGCTCCGTATCTGGCTGAGTCACCCTTCAGGTGGCACACAAACCCCTGAAGTGGTTCAAAAGGAGCTCATTGGCATTGCGGCTAACGGGACACCACTCGACCCCGGCACGACGGTGCCCCCGAGTCGGTTAAGACCCTAACAGCTCCGTACCCGGCTAAGTCGCTCTTTAGGTGGCACACAAACCCTTGAAGTGGTTCAAAAGGAGCTCACTGGTATCGTGGCTAACGGGACACCACTCGGTCCCAGCACAGCGGTGCCCCCGAGTCGGTTAAGGCCCTAACAGTCCCGTACCCGGTGGAGTCGCCCTTTAGGTAGCTTACAAACCCCTGAAGCGGTTCAAAAGGAACTCACTGGCATTGCGGCTAACGGGACACCACTCAGCCTCGGCACGGCGGTGCTCCCGAGTCGGTCAAGGCCCTAACAGCCCCGTTCCTGGTGGAGTCGCCCTTCAGGTGGCTCGCATTCCACTGAAGCGGTTCAAGGCAACCATCGGCACCACCCCCTCAGCCCCGGCATGGTGGTATCCCTCCTAACAGCTCGATACGGCACGGTCATGGCCTTTCCTAATTGGCCCTAACCGGTTCAGGTGATTTCAACACCGAGCGAGTCGGCGTAGACTTCCTCTGGTTAACTTCAGTTGCCCTTGGTGCCCTTACAATGACTAAATCGGTTTTGACCATTTCTAGTCGGCCGCGACACCTCCAAAATTAATCCCGGCAGTAAGTCATCTGCCATTTTTTCTTTTTTCCAAGCCTTCAGAAGGATTCATACACAAGCGAGCCTCCTTTCAAACGGCCTACAACAGCACTGGGCATTCATGTAGCCAGTTTACATCTCGGCGATGTGTTCAAGTGTTGGCCGAGTCCGAAATTGCAGTTCGGCCCTGGCACGGCCGACATGCGCAACGCTCAAGGTTCAAAAGAATAGTTTGGAAGATACAATGCCCGGCTACAATGTTGTCGGCGTGTCTGATTTGGCACAGTCAGGCATTTCTCTCAAAAGCGAAAGAGGCAAACAGATCAAGACATAAAGAGATTTTGAGTAAAGGACTTTTTCTTAACTATAGAAGAGAGGTACAAAAGTAAGAAGCTTGGACAAAAAGTTTCTTCATTGATAGCCTAAGATGAGTACAAATTGGGCCCAAGGCCAGTTACACAAGATAAAGGAAAAAGAATATACAATTCAAGGCTCGCCGGGGCCAGGCTTCCCCTTGTCCTTCTCCCAGCCAGTTCCTCATTGGGGCCCTGGCCCGGATGTCTTCAAGATCGGCAATGTCGACCTCGAGGACCGCGGCTACTCGGACTTTCCCATCTTGAAGCCTTGAAGATAAGCGTCAAGGCTGGCTTTGAGGACATCCTGCCTGAACTCCGGTGAAGCCTTGAACTTGGAGACGGCCAGCCCCTCGGCCTCGGCCCGCGGCGCCTTATTTTTAGCCTCCCAAGCCTTGGCCTCAGCTTCTACGGCACGAGCGTTGGCCTCGTCAGCGCAGGCCACCGCACCGGCCTTCTCCAAAATAGCTTCCGCTGCCACTTTCTCTGTGGCAGCGGCCTTCTCCCTGGTGGCCCGGGCCTCCTCCATGGCTCTTTGGAGCCGCCCAGTAAGCTCCTCAATCTGTGCCACGGTGGCCTTCGACCTTTCCAAGGCCAATTCCATTTTGGCCTCGGATGCAGCAGCCCGGCTCTCCATCTCCTGAAGGCAGCCGGCGTAGCCCTCCTCGCGGGCCGCGGTCTCCTGGTGAAGTCGAGCAAGACTGTCGGCGTGCGCCATGCTCTCCTTCCAGTATTTGTCGACCCATGCCAGGGCCTTCGCCAGAGTGTTAGAAGACTGGGCCAGCGCCTCGCGAAGCCCAAGGGCGCCGTTGGCCATCTGCAACAAGAGAAACGCATTAGTTACAAAGGAAGAAGCATTGGGAAAAGATAAAAAAGATCCGAAAGGTTACATGGACAATGGAGACCAAAATCATGTCCATGAGTACGGAGTGGCTCATCCCCGCATCTCCTCTTCAAAATCGGTAGCCCGGACTCCCGATAAGAGACGGGAGGCTTGGGCAGCATCCGCCATTCTGCCGATGGTAGGGACCAGGCGCGTCTGTCCCTCCTGCGGGCCCTCTGCCTGAAGATGGTCGGGGCGCCAAGACGATTGGTGGGATGAGCTCCTTGGCTCATCCCCCTGCTCTCCGGTCGCCTCTGCCCCATCTCGGGCCTCCCTGGCGATCCGCTCCCCCTCGTCGGTGAATCGGGGAGCGCTCTCCCTCCCTGGCTCTGCAGCAGCCGGGGGGCCAACAGCAACGGTGACCCACCCCGCTTTGGGCACGTCGGCAGCAGTGGGGGCTTCTTCATCCAAAACCACCACCGGTGTTTCGGTGGTGGCCGGAATTTCCCCCTCTTTAACTTCGGCCCCGGCTGGCCTTTGGGCCACTCTCGCCACGGCTTCCTCTCGGTCGGTTCCGCCACGGGCGTTGGGGCTGTGGGGGCCGTGGCCGGCCTGGATGGCTCCCTTCTCCGGAGCTTCTTCGATGGCCGAGATGACTCTCCGGTCGCCGGCCTCTTCTGCCTTACGAGGGCCTCGAACTCACCGGTGGAGAACTTCATGGCTGCACAAGAAAAGATAATCGGCATTAGTGGCAACATGCAGTAAACAAAAAAATGGGAAAGAGCGATTCAGGCTCACCGGTCGCCGGGGCCAACTCGGCCTCTATCAGGTTCTCCTCGGACAGGAGTTCCTTATAGCCGGGGATCTGACAATTGGATAACAGGGTAAACAGATCCTTATCTCTCTCCCTTACGGAGGAGTCATCGTTGGAGCCAGTATCGGGCTCCCTCCAAACAGTTCTCACCCCCTCAACATGAGCAAAAAGGTACCTAGACTTTCACCCTCTAATTTTGGACGGGAGGCCTAGGGGGAAGGCTCTACCTGGCCTGGCGGTAAAGGCCCACCAGGCCCCCTCGCCTTAGCGGCAGAGTTTGTAAAAGGCTCGGAACAGGGACAACTCTGGACGGGCCCCCTCAAAGTGGAAAAGGATAATGAAGGCGCAAATGATCCGAATCGAATTCGGAGTCAACTGTGCCGGCACTAATCTATACCGCTCTAAAAGGTTAAGAAAGAAAGGGTGAAAAGGAAGGCGTAGCCCGCATCGGAAGAACTCCTCATATAGAGCGACCCGACCTGGATGGTCAAAAATCACCCTATCTTCGGGCCCTGGCGCGAACAAGCCAATGAAATCAGGGACCAAGAACTTAGCCCTAATGACCTCTACATCCTTAAGGGTCATGGTTGAGGCTACCCCCGACGGATCGGCTAGATCAGAGCTCACCGCCGGAGGAAGGGCCGGAGGCGAGAGGACAGGGGACTGCCCTAATGGGAGAACCAGAGGTAGGCGGAGGTCCTAATGCCCTTGATGGGTCGCGGATAACACCGCCACCCGATGGTCGAGGCATTTACCTACTAGTCACACGGGCATGGTCTTTGCTATCGGACTGGGAAGACTCCTCTATAGGCCTCTTACCCCCCTAATGGCGCTATGGTCCATAGGAAAAGAAGGGGATCAGACTAACCTGGGAGTTGAAAAGGCTCAGGTCGCAGAAGAGGAACTCAAAGAAGAAGGAAGTAGAGGAAGCAATGGCAGCGTAAAGATTTTCACAGGCCTTTGGAAGGCTTTTATAGCCCTTGTTTCTGGCTAGCACCGCCCGAGATCTTGCCACCTGGCGTGCGTCCATTGCACTGCAGCTGCTAGCCAAAATCTCGCCTGGGCCCGAGACATGCTGCCTCGTTTCTCCAAGAGACGTGATCCCTGGCCAATCGTGGGGCATAGAAAATGGGGCAGCAATGATGTCCTTGCCTTTTCTCCACTATTCGATGAGCTCTTTTCTCCGGAGCGTCCGACACCAACGTCAACCCCACCTAACGCATGATTACGGAAGATCTTCGAAGAGACACCGCCTTGACACCAAGCGCCAACTCATCAGCTCATTTAAAGCGCACCAAAAGAAGCAATCATTCCTTCTAAATTTTCGCGCCCCTTTCGTCCAAAGGGCGGCAGGTGCATGGTCCTTAGTGCTCAGGGGCAGGGGGCATCTGATGTGGCTGGTATAGCCATGTGCAACCACAGGGGCAATCTAGGCAAAACCAGAGCATTTTTTCATCCCGGCCATTCCTGGCCGGCCCCTCTCGGCCCCGGTGTCTCTAGGCCTGCCGAGTCAGCCCAGGCCATTCCTGGCCGGCCCCTCTCGGCCCCGGCATCTCCGAGCTCGCCGAGTCGGTCCCGGCCATCCTTGGTCGGCCCCTCTCGGTCCCGGCATCTCCAGGCCCGCCGAGTCGGCCCAGGCCATTCCTGGCCGGTCCCTCTCGGCCCTGGAATCTCTGAGCCCGCCAAGTCGGCCCGGCCATCCCTGGCCGGTCCCTCTCGGCCTCGGCGTCTCCAGGCCTGCCGAGTCAGCCCAGGCCATTCCTGGCCGGCCCCTCTAGGCCTTGGCACCTCTGAGCCCACCGAGTTGGCCCCGGCCATCCCTGGCCGGCCCCTCTCGGCCCCGGCGTCTTCGAGTCCGCCGAGTCGGCCCCGGCCATTCTTGGCCGGCCCCTCTCGGCCCCGGCATCTCCGAGCCCATCAAGTTGGCCCCGGCCATCCCTGGCCGGCCCCTCTCGGCCCCGGCCATCCCTGGCCGGCCCCTCTCGGCCCCGGCATCTCCGTGCCCACCGAGTCGGCCCAGGCCATTCCTGGCCAGCCCCTCTCGGCCCCGGCATCTCCGAGCTCGCCGAGTCCCGCCCGGCTATCCCTGGCCGGCCCCTCTCAGCCCCGGCATCTCCGAGACCATCGAGTCGGCCCAGACCATTCCTGGCCGGCCTCTCTCGGTCCTAGCACCTCCGAGCCCGCCAAGTCGGCCCTGGCCATCCCTAGCCGACCCCTCTCGGCCCCGGTGTGTTCGAGCCCGACAAGTTGGCCCCGGCCATCCCTGGCCGGCCCCTCTGGGCCCCGGCGTCTCTGAGCCCGCCGAGTTGGCCCCG
The DNA here is from genome assembly GCA_900491605.1 of Calamus simplicifolius. Taxonomy (NCBI): domain Eukaryota; kingdom Viridiplantae; phylum Streptophyta; class Magnoliopsida; order Arecales; family Arecaceae; genus Calamus; species Calamus simplicifolius. The sequence goes on along the minus strand of UESW01004607.1, from coordinate 577,616 downwards.
GTCATCCCTGGCCGGCCCCTCTCGGCCCTGGCGTCTCCGGGCCCACCGAGGCGGCCCAGGCCATTCCTGGCCGGCCCCTCTCGGCCCCGGCATTTCTGAGCCCGTCGAGTTGGCCCCAGCCATCCCTGGCCGGTCCCTCTCGGCCCCGGCATCTCTAGGCCCACCGAGTCAGCCCAGGCCATTCCTGGCCGGTCCCTCTCGGCCCCGGCATCTCTGAGCCCACCGAGTCGGCCCCGGCCATCTCTGGCCGGTCCCTCTTGACCCCGGCGTCTCCAGGCCCACCGAGTAGGCCCAGGCCATTCATGGCTGGCCCCTCTCGGCCCCAGCACCTCCGAGCCCGCCGAGTCGGCCCCGACCATCCCTGGCCGGCCCCTCTCGGCCTCGGCATCTCCGAGCCCGCCGAGTCGGCCCCGGCCATCCTTGGTCGGCCCCTCTCAGCCCCGACGTCTCCAAGCCCGCCGAGTCGACCCCGGCCATCCCTAGCCGGCCCCTCTCGGCCCCGGTGTCTCCGAGCCCGCCGAGTCGGCCCAGGCCATTCCTGGCCGGCCCCTCTCGGCCCCGGCATCTCCGAGCCCATCGAGTCAGCCCCGGCCATCCCTAGCTGGCCCCTCTCGGCCCTGGCATCTTTGGGCCCGCCGAGTCAGCCCAGGCCATTCCTGGCTGGCCCCTCTCGGCCTCGGCACCTCCGAGCCCGTCGAGTCAGCCTCGGCCATCCCTGGCCGGCCCATCTCGGCCCCGGCGTCTCCGAGCCCGCCGAGTCGGCCCTGGCCATCCCTGGCCCGCCCCTCTCGGCCCCGGCGTCTCCGAGCCCACTGAGTCGGCCCCAGCCATCCCTGGCCGGCCCCTCTTAGCCCCGGCGACTCGGCCCCGGCGTCTCCAGGCCCGCCGAGTCGGCCTAGGCCATTCCTGGCCGGCCCCTCTCGGCCCCGGCATCTCCGAGCCCACCAAGTCGGCCCTGGCCATCCCTGGCCTTCCCCTCTCGGCCCCGGCGTCTCCGGGCCCACGAGTCGGCCCAGGCCATTCCTGGCCGGCCCCTCTCGGCCCCGGCATCTCCGAGCCCACCGAGTCGGCCCCGGCCATCCATGGCTGGCCCCTCTTGGCCCCGGCGTCTCCAAGCCCGCCGAGTCGGCCCGGGCCATTCCTGGCCGGCCCCTCTCGGTCCCGACATCTCCGAGCCCACCGAGTCGGCCCTGGCCATCCCTGGCCCGCCCCTCTCGGCCCCGGTGTCTCCATGTTGGCCCAGATGACAACCCAAGAGGGAGGGGGGATGAATTGAGTTCTTTTAAAAATTAGCCTTTTAAATTATTTAGCTTGAGATGAATGAAGACAAATGCAAAGCAAGGATAAATTGCAGTGAATAAAATAGAGATAGAGATAGAGACAATAGATCACGGCAAACACTAAGGATTTTATAGTGGTTCGGTGTATCCAACACCTACGTCCACTCCCAAGATTCACTTGGGTCCACACTATAATCACCCTAGATTACAGCAGAGTTGTTTTCCAAGCTCACAACTCGAACTTGTTGTTTTCCTAGGCGCACAACGAACCCAGCTGGTTTTCAAGGGCTCACCAGCACAAAAACCCTAAACCAAGCTTAATCAAGCTTGAACTGAGGTAAGACTACCTCCTCTAGTTCAATCCCCCAGATTGAGCTAGACACAAAGAGTAGAAATATTGTTTGTTTAGTTACAAGGCTCCTTAATGAGCAGATAAACAAATGTAAGAATAGAGTTTAGATAAGCCTGATTTGCAGTTGGTTGGCTTTGAGCTTTTCTTCTTTTCTTCAACTCCTTGGAGGTGTAGAACCAGGCCACAGCTCGGATTCTTCACGGAAGATGTGTTGGAGTTGATTTGGGCTTTTCCTCTTTTTGAGTGTTGAAAATCTCTTGAGATACTCTTGAATAGCACTTGGATTTTCTTCAGAAGCTTCCTTGGATTTGAGCTTGAACACAGAAGGAACTTTCCTTGATTTCACACTCTTTCTTTCACTCTATTTTGAATCTCAGATTTTTTCAATTGAAGCTCTGTTTTTCCGATTTTTCTCTTCTTTTTCTTTGAAATAGATTTCTCTCTTCGTCTCTCTTTGATTTGAAAACGGCTTCTCTATTTATAGATTCTGCAAAAATATAGCCGTTAGAGACAAAGAAAAATAGCCGTTAATCAAAAATCTTACCGTTGACGCTGAGTTGGCATCCGGAAAAATCTCGCCCAGATTTGCTGGAGTCGACTCATGCTTTTCCCGAGTCGGCTCGAGGTCGTGATACCAAAAATAGAAATGTTTAGAAAGTCAAAGGGTCGACTCACCAAAAGTAAAGTGTCGACTCCTGAAAGTCGGGGGTCGACTCATGAAAAGTTGGGATCGACTCACGAAGTGCTCAGAAAAACACATCTCTGGTGTCTGAGCGGAGTCGACTCGCACAGTCATGGAGTCGGCTTGACAGAATCGGGGTCGACTCATGAAATTACGTGGGTCGACTCGAGACAGATAGATATTTCTGTTCTCTGAGGGGAGTCGACTCTGAAACTCAAGAGTCGGCTCCGGAACGTATCAAAAATCAGAAAGTTTTCTGATTGACTTTAAAATCGTCCAGATTCATTTTAAATTATTATTTTGACTTGAATTCAATAAAATTGACATTAAGAATTAATTCAAGAAGTATTCCAAAAACTCATTGATTTTAATATGAATTATAAAATTTCTTTTTGAAAGCTTAAACATTGAGCTTAAAGTTGCTTTCAAAATGATTAATGTCAAACTTTAACATTCTCATTGATTGTTCAAGATAAATTCATTGCACATGTATATAACCATATCACATATTTTACAGCACTCATGGCTTTTGGTAATCATCAAAATCAAAAGGATTGGGGCATATAATTTTTCAATAATCTTCCAACACTCCAGGCCCACCGAGTCGGCCCAGGCCATTCCTGGCCGGCCGCTCTCGGCCCCGGCATCTCTGGGCCCGCCGAGTCGGCCCCGGCCATCCCTGGCCGGCCCCGCCTCGGTACTTTCTGGCCGAGGAGGTCGGCCCCAGCCGCCCCTGGTCAATCAGGCTCGGTCTCGGCTTCCCCGGGAAGGTCGAGATGTTCCAGTTCTCTCCAGATCGGCCCCATCAGTTCAAGAAACCACCTCTCTGACTCGCGCCGCCTGACAACGCCAGATCCACCTACCCACTGGCCACGTTGTTGATGGGACTAGACCCAACAACTCATCAGCTCCACTGATTGATGGGACTTAACCAACCAACCGCCGTTTTCTCCCTCTCCGATGGGACAGGACCCACCAATCAGTCCAGATCCACACAACTTCCAAGAACCCGCAGACATTCCTTCCTCACAGAATCCCACGTGACCATGTCAACCCCTATAAAAAGGTGAATCCACTCTCTAAAAGAGATATGTGCGATAATCCCCAAAAATCGCGGTCTTAGCACTCAGAAAGGAATCCCTCCTCTCTGAGATTTCTTTTTTCACACCAAACAGGGCTCATTCGAGCCCCTCTTCAGCTGTGACCTCAATCGCTGACTTGGGCGTCGGAGGGTCCTACCGAAGAATTCTTTCCGGTCTTGAAACTTTTTTGCAGGCAACCTGGTAAAGAAAAGGTTCGAGAAGCACTCCATTCCCGACGTTCAGGATTGGCGATCGAGCGTCATCATATATTATCATGAGAATTTGGTCACTCTGACATCAAACAGCCTCTAAAGATAACTTTCTAATTCCTATTTACACCTAAAGTTTGCTTGCTCCTTATCCATCCAATCCAAAGTTATTAATTTCGTTTCAGATTATGTTTTGTTTTAGCTTATAAAACGGAATATTTCGGTTTCGGACCATTTGATGCTTCGTTTCGATATATATATATATATATATATATATATATATATAACCAAGGTGCTCTTGGAATTGTAAAAAAATGCATATATAGAGGAAACATTTTACCCTAGGCTTTATAATCAGAATCCATTTCATCATAAAAACTTTTCATCCAACGTTTGTTGAAAGATAAGGAAGAAACCCTTCATTTTTTTTTTCAGTTAAAAATTGAAAAGGTTAGAAAATAAAAAGAAACTTTTTAGTTAAAAACTGAAAAAGGTTAGAAGATAATGAATGAAGGGTATTTAGGAGAAGTCATTAATATCAATTTTAAATTCAAACTTAAAATTTGAATTCAAGATTCAATCATCAAACTTAAATTAAAACCCATTTAAATTTGAATATATATATAATAAAAAATATATTTATAATTCATATTCTTCATAAACAATAAAACAATAACAATAACAATAAATATAAAAAATAAAAATTATAAAAATTATATTCATAATTTATAAGTTTCATCATCAACAACAATATATGAATAAGATAAAAAATAAAAATTTGTATTCACAATTCATTCTCTTCATCAAATTCTTATAAAAAAGATTAAAAAAAATTACAGCTTATAAAATTAATTTGAGAAACATTTAATGCACATAATAACAAATTTTTTTTACCTTTCTCAGAGCTTGAGGTTGTATCTCTCAAAGACTAAATCATTTAATCTTTTATATTCAAGCCTATTACATTTTTTGAATGAATAAATTCAAATTTACTTTACTTTTTTTCACATCCAATTGCACTACAATATTGACTAAGGATTCTAATAATAAACTTTTGAAGTTTTGAACTGTCATTTTTAAATTGCTTCCATCATGCTACTAATTAGAAGGGGATTATTTATTAGTAACTTTAGAGAAGAAAATGGAAATCAATAAAAGTGAAAATGATTAGAGAAACAGATTAGATGTAGGTTTCTTTTTTTTGATATTATATATATATATTAAAATAATTCTGAAAGATTTAAGAATTCATAAATTAGTCTTCGAAATATATTTTATCGAAACAGTCGAAATACATCGAAATGGACGAAACAAAATACACCGAAAAGATATAAAAATTTTTGAAGCAAAACATAGGACTCATTTTTTTGGATAAACCACCGAAATGAAACGTTTGAGTCATTTTTGACTAAAATAAAATTGATAATTTTGATCCAACTCCACCTACTTTGATTAAAGAGTGAAGGTCCACGTCGGGAAACGGTCAAATTGATAACTTTGATCCAGACCCACCTACTTTGATTAAAGAGTGCTATTTATATATTGAGAAGGTCCATGTCGGGAGGGGCTTGAGCCTTGGCTTCCCCCCATTCTCCCCACCTATTTCTCGTTTGGGCGTGGCCTCAAACAAAGCCAATGATCCATTGTGGAAGCCGGTCGGTGGCAACCATGGGACGCGGCTCGGGTGGCAATGGAAAGAAACAGAGAGAGAGCCACCAACCACCGGAGAGCCGTCGAAAGAGCTTCTTCTTCTAATCATCAATCCACCGGGAAGGAGACATGGCTGGTTTTTGATTGATGAAAGCATCAATTATTTTTCTTTTAAAGAGTGACAATTGTTGTTGGAGAAAGAGAGAGAGATCAATTAATAATTCTAAAAAAGTATTAATTGAAAAAGATTCTTGATCACCTTGGAGATGGAGTGGCGATTGTCATTCTTATGTCATCATGCTTTGTTTCCATCTCAAACAAGTCGGTGTTACATTAAGAACTATGAAGTTTTTTAAATGAACTTCGATTCACGTTAATTAGCTCAGAGGCAGTAGAGTGGGTTTCAAACGCACCAACGGTAATGGCTTGCAACACCAACTATTTTAGAACGACGCGGATGCAAATTATGCTTGTCCCGCGAGCACGCGATTAAAGTTTCTCTCCTGATGGCGTTGCAAAGTGGACTTCCACTAAACCAGTTGTCAATAATAATAATAATAATAATAATAAGCTTGATCTGATTATTGAAGTGAAAATCACTAAGAAGGTAAGCAAGCTTTGAACCTTTTTTAAAAAAAATAAAATTCTATATTTAAATAAACATATTAAAAAAAATTATCCCATATTAAAATAAATTTATTAATATATATAATATAAATAAATATTTTGGATTAGGCTGAACTGGATTTGGTTTAATTTTCTTAAACCCGTGTCTGCCTCAAAGCTTAAAAATTTATCTTTGGTCTAATCCTATGAGCTAAAAATCATAACCCGAGTCCAAAAAATTCTTCGGGTCAACCCATGGGCTATTCAATATATGCCCATACCTAGCAACACATGCAACTCTTTAGTCCGTGGTCTAATTAATATACCCTATATAAGTAAAAAATATTTATTATATAATTTTTATACTTTAAGTAAAAAAATATTAAAATGAATCAAATACTTTCCATTTAATTCAGGACAAAAATCTATAGTATTTAGTTATGTATTCATCATTAGGTTCTCAACAAGGGATGCATGCACAATTTTGCAGCTCATCATTAATGCTATCATAATTCAAAATTTTATCATTAATAAATACAGTCTTATCATTTCCTTCAAGGTCTAATAAAGTATATATGATGATAAGGGTGATCGATAAGTTGTAAGATTATCATATATTAATTGTTAAGTAGAAAATTCGATGACAAGTACTTAATAAACTAAACCTAAGTTTTATCTTTTAATTTTACATGAGTTACACCTTGCACGCCAATGTGCTTAAAATGAAGTTCCTTTGCTTGGTTTAGGCAATTTCACGGTCACTAGCCAAGCAGATACAAGTTCTATTGTTTCCTTGGTAATTCAAAATTGCATCAAACTCTTGCTTGCCATGTGCCCTCTATCTTCTCTTCTCTCTAAATGGCACTACTTGTATCATCACACTGCCATGCATTAATGAGTTCCTCTTCTAAATTACTAGACCAGCAATTCTTTTTACTATTAATTTGGGGGGGGGGGGGGGGGGGGGGGGGGGCAAATAAATACCAAAACCAAAACAATACAATCATGGTGATCCTCTTGCTACCCAACTCAAGGCTGAACTAATTAGAGCTTGTCCAGGTGCCATCCACCCACACAAACTATAAAAGAGCTTGTCAAATCACTGGTTGACCCTTCAAACTAATTGGTTAGCTTGTCACTAGTCAGGGGCAAAGGGCAAAGTTGTTAATTTCATTTCATTTCGATCGTTTCGATGAGACGTTTCGTTTCGGTAGCTTATCCGAAAAGATAAGTATTACGTTTCGTTTCGAAAGATTTTTTGACTCGGCCATTTTCGATATGTTTCACCCTTTCAGAACCTCAAAAAAATCCTAGAATAAAAAAAATTCTAGTTATCCTATCCTCATGGTCGCATTTCTTAAAAACTCAAACTATGTAAAAACTTAAACTCTAGTTATGGAAACGAAGCATCAAATCTGGGCTAAATCGAAACATAATTCGAAATATTGACAACTTTAACAAAGGATCACCTAGCCTTATGAGGAATAAGTAACGCATGGGACTCGCAGTTGGCATGTTTTGAATGGGAGAATAGCCGTAGGGTGCCTTCCATGTTGTTATTAAATCTAGTGGAATTGCAATCGATCTTTCCTTCTAACTCAACCATAATTAAACATGCCGTGTATCTTGACACTTCACTGCTGTCGCAAAACATTGGGAACCAACGGTTTTGCATTCAATCCTATTTACCTCCCATCATAACTGTGCTTTGAGTGCTTCTTCTAGGCCTATCCAGTTGTTCCGACGAAGGCTATCGCATTTGACCACGGTCTTTCCATGGTTTAACTTATTTTATTTTGGTCCAAAGAGAACTACTGCGACTGTTGATTGTATAACCTCAAAGATTTTCGCAACCTATGAATCTAAGAGAGTGTTTGAGATAGAAGATAAAGGAGATATTCCTAATATCCAAGAGATATTCCTCATATTCAACAAATATTTTTTCTTATCCCTAAAAGCTATAAGTAGAAGGAATATGTCTAAAAGGGTTTAACCAGAGGAGATAACCCATGTTTAAGTTTTAACCCTAGGTTATTCTCTGAATTTATTCCAGAAATAACTAATAAAGTTATCTCTTGATGGCAGAGTTGTAATTTTAAAAAGATGCTTATTTCTTACTATCCATGCTTATTCTTTACTATCCATGGGATAAATGCCATCATGTACATTTATTCAGGGATAGCTTTCGAGAAGTCAAACACTACCTAAAGAGAAAGTGAAGAAGAAAGATAGCTTAACATAAATATAGCTTTTAATTTGACACATAATTTGCATGCTAAGCAAAATCACTTTATTGTGGTGATAAGTTTGCATTAAATTTTATAATAAAACACAAACAAAATCATCCTCCATTACACACATAAAAATGTTGGCAAAAGAGAAAAATAAAGCACCAATATCTTCAATAATAATAATAATAATAATAATAATAATAATAATAATAATAATAATAATAATAATAATAACAACAACAACAACAACAATAATATTTATGCAAAATACTGTGAAGGAAAGATCCTCATTTCAAGTTTTTATAATTACCGTTATTTTATAGTTGTCAGAATCAGATCGAATGAACCAGTTGAAACGAGACTTGAAGGCTAGGCTGATCCGATACTAACATAAAACTGAATGTGTACGTGATCCGAAATAATCCAGTCAATCTATCCGATTTACTTGTGAATCGATCAATCTAGCCTGAATCATATGAGATCATAATTTTATTATCATATTAATCTTAATTTTTATTAAAAAATAATTTTTATTAATATAAATATATTTTTATATTAAAATAATTAATCAATAGTTCAACCAGCGATCTGATGGTCGAATCAGTGACCCAATGACTCGAGCTCTTGACCGGGTGGATGCTCGGGCAGAATATGACAACTATGGTTAATTCTATTTCCTCAATTATGTCATATTGTGTCTCTTAGATGCTTTTATTTTATTTTATTTTTTCCCGTTGTAAATTTATCGGATTAATTTTAACTCACCTCTTATATCATTAGTGATTGATTTATCACCACAGAGGACATTCCTGTAAATAGACAAAAGCATGAAGGGCATTTTCATCAATGTGGATTGTGAAACGAAGAATATTCTCACAAGACCAGCGCACGAAGAGGGCGCGTAGCAAAGACGCTACTTCCGTATGAACGCGGTGTTCCGATCTCGGTGCCTCTCCGCTGGCCGACCTCTTTTCCCTATTTCGCCCAACGCTTCTCCCAAATGCCCATCAGATCGCACTCCCAATATCACAATCCGACGGCCAGAGGTTCTCGCCGTGAACCTTGACTTACACTCCCTCAGATCCAACCGTAAAAAGCCGTGCATCGTACGGCTCCTATTTTACAAAGCATTGACTTGGAGACGTGCGGCACGCCAAAAATGTGCTGTAAGGGTATTTTAATAATTTGCCCAATCTAACGCGGCAAGCGATGGAGAGGCCACGTGTCTCATCTACCACCATCGCCTGTAGGCAAGAGGAGCCGGGCTCACCACGCGAACCTCTGAACCCACATGTGCCGGTTATGGGAGACAGCCCACCGGTCGCCGCCGGTCACCCGAGGCCCCATACATATTTCCGGTCTAAGGAGAGACGCGTCTTTCCATTCGTCATTTCGTCCACCTCGAAAGAGTATTTGACGATAGGATCGAAGAGCCTTAAAAAGGGAGAACGCTACGCACGCTGAGATTTAAAAAAAAAAAAAAACCCCTGAGTTTCTGCGCCTGTTCTTCGAATCGGATCGTGTGGAGGAGATTTTCGATCACTTCGTTCCGTTAGGGTTCGATTGGTACCAATTTTGAAGGCAGGGATTGAAGAGGAGATGGTGGCCGGAGCAGAAATTATTCATCAGGGGATCCCGGTGCTGGACGTGCAGTACCGGTGCATCACCAAGGGCATCGAGGAGATGGTCGAAATTTCCGCCGCCACGGCGGTGGCCGTGGCGGTGGCGTCGCCGCCGTCCTCGCCGGGGCGTCGTCAGGTGGCGCGGGGGCCAGATGCGGTGGCGGTGGATGCCGCAGCCTCAGAGGTCAGAGCTGATGACTTTCTGGTTTTTTGTTAAAGTTTTCTTGTGAATTTCTTTTTTTCTTTTCTTTTATTTGCTGGGCAGTGATTGAATCGCATGGTAGACCAGATCTAGCAAGGATCGAATGCATGACGAATACATGCCACCTATCCAAATTTTCGTGGAATTAGGGTTTTTCTTTTTTTTTTTTTTTTTTTTTTCATTTTCCTTCCCTCGTTTTGATCTGGATTCCTGAAATCTCGTTGTGGTGGTGTTGAAATGATTTTGAGGAATTAACTATTGCATTTCTTTTATCTCCTTGTATCGGTTGGATGATGTAGGGAGTAGATAGAACTGGAATTATTTGAAATTGTGACCCGTAATTTTTTTTATTTGCTGTTGTTGGTTCTGGAAAGAAGAATAATTAGACGAAATGATTTAATTAGAAGGTTTAAACTGATTACCTTGAATTTTCCTCTCTCTCTCTCTCTCTCTCTCTCTCTCTATCTATCTATATATATATATATATATATATATATATATATTTCAGAAGAATAATTAGATGAAATGATTTGATTAGGAGGCTTAAATTGATTATCTTGAGTTTTCCATATATATATATATATATGATGTTTAATTGCGCGTTAAAAGAAAATTGAATGAAATGATGGGGAGAATAATTACTTGTTTTGTGAGATAGTTCGATGGAGTTTTCGGGGCCTTTTTTTTTTTTTTTCCTCCCTTGTCTGTGAAACGGAAAGGGAGATGATAACAAGATGAAAAATTGGGTATGTTTAAGGATTTTTTTTTTAAATTAATGATTTAGTATCTCTGTGATGTTAAAAGAACATAAATTTAAATTTCCGTTAGGTGATGTGATCAGGGATTGGATAAGGGCATCATGTTCGTCTTAAACCACAAAATTGCTGTAATTTCAGTATGACGGTTGATTAGCGCTTGAGTTTTGATACTATTATGAATTCATATTTTCTACTGAATATATATGATTTTTGGGGTCTATCCCAATTGCATAGTTCTTGCAGATATGAGTCCCGTGCATGTAAGAATCTTAGATTTAATGATATTCTATCTCTGTTCGTTTGATAGCCAAATTCCTTGCTGCAAGTACTAAATTCTAGAGTGCTGTCCAATTTGCTGCTTTATTTAGGATTTGAGGACCTCAGCTCCCATTCCAAATGTTGTGTCTGTGGAACGTCTTCAGTTTGTCCCAAGTATTCGTTCTGGGAGCTTTGCTGACATTGGGCCACGAAGAGACATGGAGGACGAGCACATCCGTATTGATGATCTTTCAGCACATCTGGGATCTCTACTTAGGTGCCCGACACCTAGCGCCTTCTATGGGGTAATTAATCAAGCCGTCTTGTTATCTTGTTGCTCAAATATACCTTCTCATGTTAAAGTATAACTTCATCAATTTCATCCTTAATCAAATAATTGATAGATTTCCTTGTATAGCTGTTTGATGGTCATGGAGGTCCAGATGCAGCAGCCTACATCAAGAGGCACGCAATTAGGTTCATCTTTGAACATAACGACTTCCCACAAGCATTAGAACCTGATAAGGTTTTCTTGGACTCGGTGGAGAATTCTGTTCGAAAGGCATACCTCCTTGCAGACCTTGCTTTGGCTGATGATTGCACCATTAGCAGTTCCTCTGGGACCACTGCACTGACAGCATTGGTGTTTGGAAGGTGCATCAACAACTTAGATTTCTCCTTTTTTTTTTTCCCCTTCTCCTTTATGTTGCCATTATCCTATCGTTGATTTCAATGCAGTGGCACTCACTTTTTCCTGCCAATTGACTTCAATGATGAAGGCGATAGTGTTCTGTGTTATAGATAAATTAAACCATTTAAGAAGTCATCAGTTCTTTTCTGATCTTAATGCTTTGTTGGTATGCAGCCTTCTTTTGGTAGCCAATGCTGGGGATTGTCGAGCTGTCCTATGTCGAAAGGGCAAAGCAGTGGAAATGTCTCAAGACCATAGACCGATCTATGCTGCTGAGCGCCAGAGGGTTGAAGAATCTGGAGGCTACATTGAGGATGGGTACCTCAATGGAGTCCTCTCTGTCACTAGAGCCCTGGGGGACTGGGATGTGAAAACACCCGGAGGCTCTCCATCACCCCTCATCTCGGAACCAGAGTTTAGACAGGCCGTGTTGACAGAGGATGATGAGTTTCTAATCATTGGATGTGATGGAATATGGGATGTGATGTCAAGCCAGCATGCAGTCAGCATTGTGCGCAGGGGCCTACGGCGGCATGATGATCCTGAACGATGTGCAAGGGAGCTCGTCATGGAAGCACTGCAGCTTAACACATTTGACAACCTCACAGTTATTGTGGTCTGCTTCTCTGCGGAGCATCGGAGCTCTTCACCATCACCTCGCCCTCAGGAGCAACAGCAGCAGCCACCGAGGTGGAGGTGCTGTAAGAGCCTGTCTGCAGAGGCCCTTTGTAATTTGAGAAGCTGGCTAGGCAACGATGGAGGTGACAATTGAGAGAGAGAGAGAGAGAGAGAGGAGGTTTGTGTATATAAGTAGAAATGTTTATGAGAAACTTAACTTATTGTTGTGCTTTGTGGCTGCTTTAGAGATGTCACACAGCGGCCAGCAGTTTTGTAGGTTTTTTTTTTTTTTTTCTTCTATTGTTTCTGTTGCGGATGGCTGCCGGCTGTGTACATAATTTCTGGGTTGGATGGGTTGGTGTATCATTGTTTTGTGCTGATTTTTATAGCATCTCAGTACAGCCATATGTTTGACGCATTCTTCTATTGTCTCTCACCTATAGGAGGGTCCTTTTTTCCCTCTCGTTATTGTCTTTTTCAATGAGAAATGGTCTAAAATGGCTATCGTGCATGCCAGGCCAGGTTATTCTTGTCCCGGGTTGTCCGGAGACAAAATTGTTGACAGATTTTAGGGGAGATGGCAATATGCATTGAATGTTTGACTTCGAAATTTGAACAAGGATTCAGTGACATATCGACAGCATATTTTCAAAGTTCCGTGCAAACGGGCCATCATTTTAGTAACTCGACCACTTTGAACTGAACTTTGGGAGGTTGACAATTAGAAAATGGTGGCTTTAAGTTCCTCTGTTCATGGCTTGGTTTTCATCTGTGACGTAGACTGCCGGATCAAAAGTAGCGTAGCATATGTCCAACTATTATAAAGTTTTTTTTTCTTGAAGTATTTAAATTTGTGAAGAGTAAACTACATTATTCAAACTTCATAGCAGAGCCAACTATTCTCACGTCACATGCGAAAATTGCTCATCAAGGCTGGCGATTAGGTTATAAACAAATACGGCACAGGCTCCAAGGAACATCTTTGTAACGGCCGATGGAAATATCTCATGGACTTGTGCTCCTCTTCGTTAACGGGGCAGCGTTTATCACCTATTTTTTTTAGAGTCCTATTAGTAACGAAACGAGAACGCATAACTAGATGCACAATTATTAGTGAAGGTCCAATAAACAAACATGACAAAAATTGCCTAGCGGAAGATACCAATAGTAAGCAAAATATTTGGATATGAAGTTTCACGAAGGGATCCATGATGCTTGAGGCTTCTTATAACACAGATATATATATATATATATATATATATATATATATATATATATATATATATATATATATATATAATAATAAAATTTGTTATCAGCATCAAGATTTTAAATCCCATATAGATAAAATCATTCAGAATTTTTATAAAATAAAAATTGCTATTGTTGCCGCCGGGATCCGTCCTTCGACTCGGGCGCAGTCGATCTCCAGAAGTGGACCTGCACATAAGTCCTCGTGCGAGAGGTGTTGGGGGTGGCCCTCTGCGGAAGACCCCCGACGCTCAAGTCAGTGGAGAAATTGGCGATCAATCAGAAAACGGGGTGGATCTCTCCGGAGAGTCTCTAGGGGCGGCCGATCGGAAGCTCTAGGGGGTGAGAGCACCGACGAGCAGCTAGCGAGAGCGGGAGAGTGAGAGTGAGGGTGTGAGCGCGCGCGTACCTGAGGGAATCTGCGAGCGTGATACTTATAGGTTGTCACCTAGATCTTGAGCGCCTTCCGGAAGGTTCAGAGGTTGTTAGGATACGGGGATGAATCGAATCGGGCCGTTATGGGGTTGTTGGGATCCATATCTTGTCTGTTAGGGGATCGACGGCTAGGAAGCTCCTTGATGGCTTGAGATCTGGTAGTGTGTAGGTCTCGGGTAGCCTTGATAGGTTCTAGACCACTTCTCAACATGATTCCTTGCCTAGGAGGTGGTTACAGTAGGCTTAGGCTCTCGTCAAGTTCCGCGGAGGTGAGTATTGGATCGTGGGTCGCTCAGTGGAGCCGGGCCATGGATGCTCGGGGGAAACGAGCTACAGGAAGCTCGGAAGGGCCGAGCTATGGGAGCTCGGGAGATTCGAGCTATGGAAGCTCGGGAGAGCCGAGCCATGGAAGCTCGGGAGATGAGCTATAGAAGCTCGGGAGGGCCGAGCTATGGGAGCTCGGGAGAACCAAGCTATGGAGCTCGGGGGAGAGCCATGGAAGCTCGGAAGAGCGAGCCATGGAAGCTCGGGGAAGACGAGCTATGGAAGCTCGGAAGGGCCGAGCTATGGGAGCTCGGGAGAGCCGAGCTATGGAAGCTCGGGGGAGCCGAGCCATGGAAGCTCGGAAGAGCCGAGCTATGGGAGCTCGGGAGAGCCGATCTATGGAAGCTCGGGGAGACGAGCTATGGAAGCTCGGAGGCCGAGCTATGGGAGCTCGGGAGAGACGAGCTACTGGAGGCTCGAGAGCCGAGCTATGGAAGCTCGGAGGAGCCGAGCTACTGGAAGCTCGGGGAGACGAAGGGAGGAGGTCGGTCTTAGCCTCCTTGCACGGATATTAATGCAATAACGGTTTTACCCCCCAACACATGCCCTCCACTCCCTAGTTCGAAGCGTAGGTTCGGGCATAGGGAGTACAAGTCCAGGTGGCACGCTTTGGATGGGGCGATTTGGTTTAGACAGCCCGTGCAATGATGCTCTAATTAATGCGGCAGGTCATCATGCCTTCGTGGGTAAGGCTCCTCCAAGAGTGACGGTTGGGAATACGCCACGTCGCGAATCCCGATTAATACGGCGTTTGTCGAGGCGGTTCCGGATGCCTCGGGCGAGGTGCCTCGTCTTCTCAAGATGGCTTCCTTAGTGGGGAAGCAAAGCGGTAGCCGCGCTATATATATATATATATATGTTTGCAGTATTCTCTCGTTTTGTTTCTTGAAGAGTTTCGCCCTCCGCAACGCTCGCCGTTTTGCCTGGTGCTTTTTTCGGCTAAGATGACGATGAGCCCCGACGACGTAGCTTCGGAGATCGTTGCTGAGGATGTGGGAAGGATTCATCAGTGGTATGGCATGCCCCCAGATGTCGTTCTGCGAGTGCCGGAGCCTGGACATAGGGTCTCGCGAGATCTGGAGCGCGGGTCTTCGTTTATGAAGACAGCTTGAAAGCAGGCTTCCGTTTTCCTCTCCACCCCTTGGTGAAGGAAATCATGACTCACTATAACATCTGTCCAGCGATGGTGGCCCCAAACAGCTGGCGGAGCATCATCGGATTTATCTCAATGTGCCACCAAATTTGGATTGTCGCCACTCTCCCTCTTTTCCGTGCTGTTATCATCTGATACCCGGGAGGAAATCAGAGTGGCCCTACATCGGTCCTCGGAGGTCCTTTAACGTGATTGTGGATAAGCCGTCCTCTATAAAGGGATGGAAGAGTCGGTTCGTCATCGCCGAGGGGAACATTGGTTCCGACTTCCCTCGGAAATGGGGAAACTTTGTTAGGGATGCGGAAACGCATCCAGTTTTGTCAGAGCAGGAGGAGAGAGATTTGGATGTCCTTCGCAATGGCCAAGTGTTCTCGGCCAACGATCTGTTATCGGAGGGAGCCCTCTTCGCCGCCGGGCTTAGCCCCCTGGACCCGCAAGGTGAGTCCTCCCTTTTACTTTCTCCGCTGCGTGTTGCCCGAAACGTGTTTGGATTTACTCGCATATGTTCCATTCTTCACAGCCAAGAGGTCAGCATTGTCGAGCCTCGTCAAGAGGAAGAGAGGTAAGCGCCCAGGGGAGAGCAGCGGCGTGGATAGTGGTAGGCCCGAGAAAAGGGCTCACACCTCCTTAAGGAGCTCGCCGGACGCCGGAGCGGCCATGATAGGAGCGCCGGGGGCGAAGGAGGATCCAGGGAGGACAGCTGCGATCCCTTGTCCTCCCGTATTGGAAATATCGGATAGTTCAGATGAGACTCCGTTGGCTCGTCCGGCGCGTCCCCTATGAAAGAGGAACCGGCGACGGATCCGGCGGAAGCGGTCATTTCTGGGGGGCCTTCCGCCTCCGCGGGGCTACTACCGACTCCAGTAGGAGAGGGAGAGGGAACAGCAGTCGATGAGGTTCAGGGCGAGCTCCCTCTTGGTCTTTCTGCGGGGGAGTCCGGTGGTAGCGACGCTGGTCGCCCGCGGTAGTTCAAGAAGCAGGCCAGATAGAGGCTCCGGCAGAGCCTGCAGGGGAGGCGCAAGTGACAGCGGAAGGAGGCATGATGGAAGAGGGATCGCAGCGGATAAGAGTCCCGCGATGGAGACTCCTTCGAGAAGGATTTTGGGAGGCTGGCGCTTGGGTTGGCCGAATTATCTGAGGAGACTCAAGCCAAAATTCTGATGGAAGAAGCTGGGAAGCTGAAGGCTTCTCAGTCGGAGGTCGCTCGGGTTGGTTCCTTGGGCGGAGATGGCCAGCCCGGTAGCTCGAACGCGGGTGTTGAGGAGGCATTTTCTGCCTTAATGAGGTCGGCCTTGTATCCGGGTGCAGATCCTTCGGCGGACAAGTTTGCGGACTTGGAGTTGGTTGATGCTGCGTTCGGGCAGCAAGGCGTGGCTGAAAGTATCCATCTCCTTCCCGATATCGACAATACGACCCTCATGAGGATGACACGGGCCTATGCCTCGCGGGTGAGTTACCATTCCTGGGTAGTGGATACATTCTGGCTGACTTAATGGTATATTCTCATCATTTTTATCCTGTAGAGTGTTTTGCTTTCTCGGGCGATGTGCTGGCGTCTGAGTTTGGCGACGGGGGCCAGCATTCAGGCCAGGAGAGACAACGCCGAACTCCGATCGCGAGTGAAGGTGTCTGAGAAGTTCGAGGAACTTCTGGCCATTAGCAACAGAGGTTTGGAGGGGATGAAGGCGCATATCAGGCCGCCCTGGCCGAAGTGTCCAAGCAAAAGCGTAAAGTGGAGGAGTTGCAGGGGCTCCTGGCGAAGAATGACGACGCGTGCTTGGAGCTGGCTAGAGTTAAGTCGAAACATTCCGAGAGGTGGCGGCGATGCGGCGGGAACATAATGAGAGTTTGGGTCGGCTGGGAAGGGAAGCTGCCGACGAGAAAAAGCGCCTGACCAGAATGCTCAGCGAAATAGAGGAGGCTGAAGCGGCGCGATGACGAAATCGCCGACTTGAGGGCCGGCGCTAAATGGCACCAAGGGATGATAGCTCGGGTGAGCAACGAGCTATCCCAAGCCCGGGGAGAGGTCGAAGCCAAGCAGTCGAGGATTAATGCTCTCCAGGAGAGGGTCGAGTTGGTCGGAGCTGATAGAACAAGGGCCAGGGGTGAGGCCGAGGAGCTGACCAAAAGGTTGGCCAGACAAGAGGAGGAGGTACGATCTCATCCCCCCTTTTTAGTTTCTTTTGTTGGTCTCTTGTGATGCCGACTGATTTCGGTTTTGCAGATGGCAAAGTTAAGGTTGGAGAATCGGGCTTTCCAAGGTGAGCTCGTGTCTAGCCGCAGTAGGAGCTCAGAACTCGAGGCGCGGGCCGGCGAGTTCGAGGAGCAAACGTTATTCTGCGGGCTCAAGTTGCGGAGGCTGAGAGGCAAGTTGCCGAGGCTAAGGTGCAACTCGCCATACTCAAGGGGGAACAGGACGCGATCGGCGCTGACGCCTTCCAACTTGGAATGGAAGAGTGCAAAGACAAGATATCCAGTGAGCACCCGGAATGGGATCTCTCTTTTCTGGATACTGAAGCTCTGACGCCGGTGAGTCTGAAGGGGAAGAGGAGGATGAGTACATCGACGCCTCCGATACCGATCCTGGTGCCGCCCGGGTCCCAGCGAGGCCGCAGCTTCTGGAGGACGATTCGCAGACTGCCGAGGAGGCTAGGCATTAGAGAAGGCGAATCAAGTCACACCTCTGCAGATGTAACCGAGGGTTCCTCCTGGAACTGACGTGGTTCCCGACCCTTAAAGCCATTTATTTTGCTTTTTGAAAGCTCTGCTTGATGTCTTTCAATGAATGAACTTTCTATTTCTATTTGAAGTGTTTTTCTTTGGACGGCCCTTCGCTCCAAATTTCGCCTCAATCGCGAGCGACTTATGGCTTGTTGACGCTTTGGTCATCTTTATTTCGGGATCGAGGGAATGCATTGGCTTGGCCCAAGGCGGGGCGATAGCCTTGATGGTGAACCGAAAGACGATCTGGTTCGGTTCACGTTCGGGCGATGCAATAGTTTAATTAAACTTGAGGAGCGAAGTAGGTCGGTTAAGGCCGACTAGGTCGGCTAGGACCGATAGACGATATAAGTCGGCTAAGGCCGAAGTAGTCGCCGACTAGGTCGGCTTAAGTAGGTCGGCTGGGGCGACGACAAAGTAGGTCGGCTAGGGCCGACGATAAAGTAGGTCGGCTAGGGCCGACATATGAGGGTGGTTGCCGAAGTATTTTTCGTTTCCTTCGCCACTTCCTTTTTCGGTGAATGAAAGAAGGGTTTACGTAGCCTTCGCGCTCATTTTTGCTTTGAGACGCTCAATTTTGTCGCACAAGTTCTTCGAGCGATAACTTCGTCAGGGAGCGATCGACGGAAATCGGTTTTCGTGCTTTTTGCTGTCCTGCCAGCGCCCTGCCGTTCTGCAGGTAAATCGGTTTTTATTTCACCGAAATTGATGATACGGCACTGTGGGGACATAAAGCTGTTCTGGTGCTTTCCGGAAAGTGTTCTTTTCCCATGCGGGTCGTTTTGACGTACGGCGCACGCAGCCGTTTACCATTGGAGGATATTACTTTCGTAGGACGATCTCCTGAATCTGCCAGTTTCCGTAAGGTCAGTGGCGATTCTCTGCATTTAATGATCGCGATTCGGGATCAAGAGGAAATCTTGCATGCGTCATAGTTCAGGCGGTGGGCTCGGCGCGCAATAGGGCGCGCTTTCATCTGGGAGGCCACGTGGAGGCATGGCCCAGGTGTTTGAATCTCGGGGCTTACGGCCTTGGTAATTGTTCCCGGTTCATTTTTGCCTATAAAAAGGGGAAAGAGGGGTCGTGTTAGGTCATCCCCAAAGTTTCTTTCCCATTGGAGTTTCCACCATGCTCATTTCTCTGCTGTTGCGAGTGGGAGGACCGAGCTTTCCTTTCATAAGCCCTTCGCCTCCGGACAGCTGGGGCGATGAAGGAGATGCTGGAGAATGGCTCGCCCTTAGGGGATGAGTCCCGGAGATCATATGGAGAGCGCACAGGAGGGCGCAGAGATCACACGGAGAGCGCACATATGCGCTTCCAGTGTGACCTTTGTGGTTCCCCTTGGGGACGTATGGTAGGAAGTGCACGGGCTCCCCATGGCTCGCTTGAACTTCTCCTCCTCCCCTGATTTGGATTCCTGGGCTCGCCCGCCTGGGGAATCTTTCACCACATGGGGAGGGGGTGCTAGTGTGCCGCCCGCCGACACCTTGTCCTTGAGCCTTGGCAAGGTAGGGCGGTACACACTCGGTTTGGGAGAGCGTTCCGATGCCAGGGTCCGCGGGCTTCCTACCTACTCGCCGGGGGGCCTTTCGGTTGGGTGGTTCGGGGATATCCCATCCGCCCTTTCCATCACCCTGATATCTCGGTTGGGTCACCGAGATATCATTATTAACCGAAGCTGGTCGCAACGATTGGTCCATGTCGCCCGCCATTATCGGCGCGAGCTGACTGTTTGCGGCTTATCCAGCTCGTTGGTCGGACGCCGGAGCATCACAGTTGCCCAGGTCTGCTTTGGAGCAGTTGCCCGAGTTTTGTACTTGTCTTTATTTTATGCATTTCAATGCTCTTGTAACGCCTTTCAGGCATTTGTAATTGTTTTGATGGCAATGAAATAAAGAGAGTTCTGTTCTGTTTCTCAATCTTTATCTCTTCGTGCCGAGTTTGTTGTCGTTGGTCGTGGGGTACAAAGGCGTCCCGCTCGTTCTTAGGCGAGGATCCCGCTATCCGAACTAGTCGAGGTTCGTAAGCGGCGGTCTGGAGATTGTTCAGCGGAACACGCTCCTTATCTTGGTCCGAAGCTCGGAGTTTTGTGCCTCTCCCTATTGGAGACCGAATGCTTATGGCTCGGCCTTGCCGAGGTTTGGAGAATTTGCCACTTGGACCTGCCAAGGTCGAAAAATCTATTGCTCGGTCCAGCCGATGTTTGAAGAATTTACTGCTCGGCCCGTTCGAGGTTCGGAGATGTTTTACTTGGCCTTGCCAAGGTTCGGAGGTTCGGGGCTCGGAGAAGTGACTTAGTTGCCACTATGAGCCGTAGTTAGGTCCCTGCGGCGCTTGGTGAGGGGTGTCAGGGGAATGGGCGGTACATGGTCACGCTCTTCATTTATGACGTTATCCCTCCCGAGGGGACGAGTCACCGCCAGGCGCTGGATTTCTTCCCTTTTTGTGCTTCCCGAAAGGGGCCAGCTTTAAAAGAGCTTGGGGAAGTGTCGGGAGCATTCATTACGGGGGGCCGGCAGATCGGAAATACTCTGTTCAGGGGGGTTCCCGAACAGTCCGTCCGTGCTTACCGATCTCACTCGGGATGGGGCACGGCCCTTCGGATTCTGCAGGGCTAATTAAAGCGATGACACGTGGTGAGTTCTCATAGGTCGGTGGCTACGGCGCGACCGATCGAGATACTCGCCTGGCAAGTATAAATATGACCGAGGGGTGTTGGTCTTAGCCATCCCTCGGTTTAAGTCTCGAAACAGTTTTTGGCCATGGCCTCTCAAGGAGGGCGATCGTCCGAGGAACTACGTGCGTCGATCAATGGCCTGCTACACCCGCCGAGGGGCAATCCCATGATTATCGTCGATGGGTTGGGCCTGGCGTCGACCCTTGCGAGCCAACAGCGGCTCGTGAGGGTCGTTGAGGAGTATGTGGACGTCTCTACGAGGGAGGCGGAGGCCCTGCGCCGGGTGGCGGACCGGCAGAGGGAGAGATCGTGTCGCTCCGCCAGCAGGTTGCTGATCTTACCGAGCGCCTGGAGGACCTGCTGGCATCCGGGAGCGACACTGAACCCTAGTTAGGGCCTCTTTTGCTTTTTTCTTTTTGTTTTGTTTCTTCTGTTTCTTCTTGTACTTTCCTTCTTTAATCAATGAAAAAGGCCCTTTTTGGATAATCTTCTCATTTCACGAGTTTTTAGCTCTAAGAAATGCCACTCGTATAATAGTTGGGAGCCTGGGTGGCTCCACTGGTTCACGCGCTGAGTCATGGCTCTGTTTGAGATAGGCGCTTTGTTCGGCAGGTTATAGGGGCGTTGCCCAAAGACTTTAGTAGCAAAGGGGGATTTCCCGGCTTTGCCTGGGGTTCGTGGCCGGTCAGGGCTTGTTGAACCCTTTAGGGGTTTGCCGGAGGCACATTTTTTGTGCGTGTTGACGGTTTTCGCTCAGTGTGCTTTTTTCAAACCGGCCGAAGTTCTGGGGACTATTGGAAGTCCTTCGGCTTTAATCGGGGCCCGCGTACTTCAGTTTTCTGCCGGGATTTTAGCTCGAAGAATTTTTACTTGGCCCTGCCAAGGTTCAGATATTAGTTGCTCGGCCCAGCAGAGGTTCGGAGAATTTTTACTTGGCCCTGCCAAGGTTCGGAGAATTTATTGCTCGGCCAGCCGAGGTTCGGAGAATTTTTACTTGGCCCTGCCAAGGTTCGGAGAATTTGTGCTCGGCCCAGCCGAGGTTCGAGAATTTTTACTTGGCCCTGCCAAGGTTCGGAGAATTTGTTGCTCGGCCCAGCCGAGGTTCGGAGAATTTTTACTTGGCCCTGCCAAGGTTCGGAGAATTTGTTGCTCGGCCCAGCCGAGGTTCGGAGAATTTTACTTGGCCCTGCCAAGGTTCGGAGAATTTGTTGCTCGGCCCAGCCGAGGTTCGGAGAATTTTTACTTGGCCCTGCCAAGGTTCGGAGAATTTGTTGCTCGGCCCAGCCGAGGTTCGGAGAATTTTTACTTGGCCCTGCCAAGGTTCGGAGAGTTCCTGTTCAGACAGGTAGCTCGGTCGTGCCGAGGATTGGTAAGCAGCATCTGTTTCTTTTCGCCATCTTTGGCAATGTAGTGCATAATGATTTTGTTGCGAATTGTAAAAAATGTGTCGACAGAAGGTATAATGAGGCATATGAAAATGAACTTAGAGAGGACACACCCTATTGATAATACTTACGGAGATTGTCCGAGTTCCACGTCCGGAGGATGATTTCCCATCTAAATCTTGCAGCTTGTAGGTTCCCGGTCCAGTGATCTCCGCCACTTGGTATGGGCCTTCCCAGTTTGGCGCCAGCTTTCCTTGTTCCAGCGGTTTGGAAACAGAGGCCTTTTGGAGGACAAGGTCGCCAGGCAGGAAGGCTTTCCCTTTGACTCTGGAGGCGTGGTAACGGGCCACCCTTTGTTGATATGCAGCCACTCTGATCCGGGCCTTCTCTCTGATCTCCTCCACCAAGTCGAGGTTGGTGCGGAGCTGTTCGTTGCTAGCTTCCTCTGAGTAGCTTTCCACCCGCAATGATGGGAGGCCTATTTCCACAGGGATAACGGCCTCCGTGCCGAAAGCCATCCGGAATAGGGTTTCACCTGTTGGGATTCTCGGGGTGGTGCGGTAGGCCCACAGAACATGATGCAGCTCATCCGCCCACCTGCCTTGGGCTTGGAAAGGCGAGCTTTGATCCCCTGAAGGAGGGTCCTGTTAGTCACTTCGGCGCTCCGTTGGCTTGTGGGTGTCCGACCGAGGTGAGGTGTGACGGATTCCGTGCTCCTCACAGAACTGGCGGAACTTAGAATTGTCGTTATCGGTGATTATAGTATGCGGGAGGCCGAACCGGCAGATGATGGACCTCCATACAAAATCTCTGGCCCGTGCTTCGGTTATTTGTGCAACTGCTTCCGCCTCGACCCATTTAGTGAAGTAGTCGATGGCGACGAACAGAAATTTCCGCTGCCCCGTGGCAAGCGGGAATGGGCCGAGGATGTCCATACCCCATTTGGCGAAGGGCCAAGCGGAGGATATGGGAACTAGGTCGGCGGAGGGGAGTCTTTGAATGGTTGAGTGCCTCTGGCATGGGTCGCAGGCTCGGACCAGATCGTCTGCATCTTTCTGCATTGTCGGCCAGTAATAGCCTTGCCGTAGCACCTTGTGGCATAGGGACCGGCTTTCCAGATGGTTGCCGCAAATCCCTTTATGTACTTCGCGCAGAGCATAATCTGCTTCGGACGGGCGAAGGCATCTGAGTAGTGGCATAGAGAAGGACCGTTTGTAAAGCTGGTTGTCGATCAGCACGTAGTGGGTGGCCTGTAGCTTCAGCTTTCTAGCCTCTCCGGTCGGGTGGAAGCGACCCTTCTTTGAGATATTTAAGAATAGGGTCGAACCATGATGGTTCAACTTCAACCTGCATTATTCGGTCGGCTTCCGCGATGCTGGGCTTCTCTAGGGTCTCCAGGTGGAACTTTTGTTCGGCGTCCATTGATTCCGCAGTCGCCAATCGGGAGAGTAGGTCGGCGGGCATTCTCGGATCTGGGAATCTGAATGATCTCAAATTCGGTAAAATGGGGAAGCAGGCTCCGCACCTCTTGAAGATATCGAACCATGTTCGGCTCCCGGGCTTCAAACTCTCCCCGCACGTGACCGGCCACCAGCTGAGAGTCGGTGAAGGCGTTAAGCTTCTCACCTTCAGATTGCGGGCGATTCGGAGGCCGGCTAACAGGGCTTCGTACTCGGCTTCGTTGTTGGAGGCCGGGAAAGAGAACCGGATGCCATATTCGAAGGTTACCCCTCCGGACTGGTGAGAACCAGGCCCGCACCGGAGCGATGGGCATTAGATGACCCGTCGACATGGAGGAGCCACCGGGCTCCAGATTTTGGTTCTTCGAGGGAGTCTGGGGTAGAACCGTCCTCCAGGATGGTACACTCGAGGAGGAAGTCGGCTAGCACCTGAGCTTTGATGGCTGGGCGAGGCTGGAAGTGTATGTCATGCTCGCTCAACTCGACGGCCCACTTGGTCATTCTTCCCGACGTCTCGGGACGGTGGACTACCGCCCTGATGGGTTGGTCGGTCAGGACCGTCACAGAATGTGCTTGGAAGTACGGTCGCAGCTTCCGAACTGAGGTGATTAAGGCCAACACCATCTTCTCAATTCTGCTATACCTTGTCTCCGCATCGCGGAGTAGCTTGCTGACATAGTAGATCGGCTTCTGGACTTTGCCTTCTTCCCTGACCAGCACCGAACAGACGGCACCCTCTGAAACAGCCAGGTACAAGAATAGGGTCTCGCCCGGGGCCAGACTGCTGAGGAGTGGGGGCGAGCCGAGGTATTTCTTGAGATCTTGAAATGATCTTTGACATTCAGGAGTCCACTGGAAATTCTTAGCCGACCGGAGGGTTTTGAAGAAGGGGAGGCATCTCTCGGCTGACCGCGCTACAAAGCGGTTAAGGGCTGGTATCCTCCCGGTTAGGCGCTGGACCTCTTTAGCAGATGCCGGGGGTGCCATTTGTTGGAGAGCTTGAATTTTCTGGGGGTTAGCTTCGATACCTCGCTGGGAGACCATGAAGCCGAGAAACTTCCCGGAGTTAACGCCGAAGGCGCATTTGGTCGGATTGAGTCTCATCCCATACTTGCGCAGCGTTGCAAAGCTCTCTGAGAGGTCATCGACATGCCGCGATGCTTCTTTGCTTTTGACCAGCATGTCGTCCACGTACACCTCCATATTCCGGCCGATTTGCTCCTTGAATACTTTGTTAACCAGCCTCTGGTAGGTTGCACCTGCATTTTTAAGACCAAAAGGCATGACACGGTAACAGTAAGTACCTCGGTCGGTTATGAAGGCGGTTTTTTCTTCATCCTCAAGGGCCATTCGGATCTGATTGTAGCCTGAATAGGCATCCATAAATGACAGCATCTGGTGACCTGAGGTGGCATCCACAAGCTGGTTGATCGAGGAAGGGGGAAGCTGTCCTTCGGGCAGGCTTTGTTGAGGTCGGTGAAGTCGATGCAGATCCTCCATTTGCCGTTCGACTTCTTCACCATGACGACGTTTGATAGCCAGCTCGGATAATTTACCTCCCGGACGAAATTTGCCTTGATGAGTTTGTCTACCTCTTCCTCAATGGCCTTTTGTCGTTCCGGGGTGAAGCTCCTCTTCTTCTGCTTGACGGGCCTGTGCATCTCGTCCACGTTGAGACGATGGACGAGAACCTCGGGGCTGATCCCTGGCATGTCAGAGGCGGCCAGGTGAAGATGTCAGCGTTGCTTCGGAGGAACCTGATCAATCTGTGCCGAGACTCTCCTTTGAGCAGCGACCCGATTTTTATGGTTCGGTCAGGACGAGCCTCATCCAACGGTACCTCCTCAATTCCTCTGCCGGTTCTCCTCGCTGTTCGGCGAAGTCCTCGCGAGCGTCTAGCCCATCAACTTCCGGCATTCTAGACTGAAGGCTTGTAACGAAGCACTGCCGAGCCATGGCTTGACTTCCTCGAACAACTCCAACTCCTCGCTCGGTGGGGAATTTCATGGACAGATGTGGATGGAGACAACTGCCTTGAGGGACATCAGGCCGGGCCTGCCGAATATTGCATTGTATGGAGATCTGAGGTCGGTTACTAGGAAGTCTGTCTGGATAATGGCTACAAGGGGCCAGGTTCCCGCGCGGACCGTCAGGGTGACGACCCCTTCCGGGACGATGATGTCGCCTGTGAATCCCATCAGGGTGGAATCCACGGCTCGCAGGTTTTCCATGAGTAATTTCATCCTGGCAAACACACCGAGGTACAAAACATTCACCGAACTTCCACTATCAACAAGGATTCGGCTTACATCATAGTTATTTAAATTGAGGGATACAACTAGTGCATCATCATGGGGAAGCTGTATCCCTTGGAGATCATCGTCGGAGAAGGAGAGCTCGCCCGTCCGTGCCTTCTTCGGCGCCGATCCTTCACCGTCGCCCCTGGGGCTCGACCCGCCGGCCTCTTCGATCATGTTAATGCGGCCGATCACGGGCGGATTCGATGGAGGAGGAGGTTGTTGAAGTTCGGGCTGGCGGTCACCTCCTTGTTGTGGCTCGGGCGCCCTCCTGAATTGATTCAGTCGTCCCCGCTGGATCAGCCTCTCGATTTCATTTTTCAGCTGCCAGCATTCTTCAGTGTCGTGGCCGTGCTCCCGGTGGTAGTGCAGTACTTGGTGGGGTCTCTTCGGGTCGGGTTCCTCGGAGAGGAGCCGGCCGGGGAGCTGGCGCTCTATTTCCATAAGAATCTGTGCCGGGGCACGGTCAGCGAGTGTAGCGATCGAATCGCCTGGAGGGCTCCGGGAGCGATTCCTTGGCGGCAGCGGGGGAACTCTTTGGCGGCGAGGTGGACTTGGCCGACGGACAGGACGGTGCCTGTCGGGACCTTTGGGCTCCTTCTTCTTTGCCTACTCGGCGAGGGCAACTCTCCGCGATTCTTCGACCCTGGCGTATTTGTCCGCTAGGGCCATCATATCGGAGAGGCTAGGGGGTAGCTGACTTCCATAGCCAGGTAGAAGTCACTTTCCTTTGAGACTCCCCCTCCAAGGCGGACATAGCCACCTCATGATTAAGGTGGTCCACCTCTAACATGGCCTTATTAAAACGGCCAAGATAATTTCTCAAGGACTCCCCCTCTCTCTGCTTAACTTCAGAGAGGGAGTCGGATCTTCGTCGGTGGCGGCGGCTGCTGACGAACTGGCCAATAAAAAGGCGGCTCAGCTCATCGAATGAATCGATGGAACCTGGCTTTAAGGCATTGAACCAGGTCCGGGCAGATCCCCTGAGGGTGGAGGGGAAAGCGCGGCAGAGGACCGCGTCAGATGCTCCGTGGAACATCATTATTGACGGAAAGCTGCTAAGATGGTCGTCCGGGCAGAAGAGCCGTGGTAGGGTTCGACGGCTGGTAGCTTGACATGGGAGGGGATCACTTCCTCCATAATCCCTTTGGAGAAAGGGATGCCCTGCTCCGTCTTGGGCTGAGGCGGATGGGCCTGCTTGGCAGCGTCCAGCTCCTGACGCATCTCCTGGATCTGTCGTGGATCTCCTCTTCAGCGGTCAGAGGAGGAGCTGGGCGAGAGGATCAGGAACGACATCGAATCATGGTGGGAGGTCACCGGGGAGAGGGATCGGACTCGCCGAGATCTGGGAGGATCTCTGTCGTGACCGCCTCGCGGGACTGGTTTGTCCCTCTAGGTCGATGTGGGGGGTCATGGATTTGTGCGAACTGAGGAGGAAGTTGCCGGCGAAGAAGGAATCGCGGCCTTCTTATGAAGGTGCGGAGCGGGAGGAGCCGCAAGGCGCTCCTGGACCAGGTGAGTCAGGGTCTGGACTTGCTGGACCAGCGAGGCAAACTGGTCCTGGGTCACTGGGATGGCAGGCGGTGATGGGGTTTTGATTGGTGGTGGTTGCGGCGCTACACCGCTCACTGGATCAGGCCTCTGGGAGGCGGCCTGATCTTGGGCTTCAGAGGTTGCTCTTCTCGATTGGCCATTGGAGAGGTTCTACTCCGACCGAGATCCTTATCTCCTTTTTTTTTTTTCAAGTTTTAATGGGACTTGAGGCCCTTCCTCTAGCGCCAATCTGTTGCCGCCGGGATCCGTCCTCGACTCGGGCGCAGTCGATCTCCAGGGGTGGACCTGCACACAAGTCCTCGCGCGAGAGGCATTGGGGGTGGCCCTCCGGAAGACCCTCCGACGCTTAAGTCAGTGGGAGGAAATCGGCGATCAATCAGAAAATGGGAGGTGGATCTCTCCGGGAGTCTCTCTGGGGGCGGCCGATCGAAGCTTAGGGGGTGAGAGCACCGACGAGCAGCTGGCGAGAGCGGAGAGTGAGAGTGAGGGTGTGAGCGCGCGCGTACCTGAGGGAATCTGTGAGCGTGATACTTATAGGCTGTCACCTGGATCTTGAGCGCCTTCCGGAAGGTTCAGAGGTTGTTAGGATACGGGGATGAATCGAATCGGGCCGTTGTGGGGTTGTTGGGATCCATATCTTGTCTGTTAGGGGATCGACGGCTAGGAGAGCTCCTTGATGGCTTGAGATCTGGTAGGTGTGTAGGTCTGGGTAGCCTTGATAGGTTCTAGACCACTTCTCAACATGATTCCTTGCCTAGGAGGTGGTTACAGTAGGCTTAGGCTCTCCCGCGTCAGGTTCCACGGAGGTGAGTATTGGATCGTGGGTCGCTCAGTGGAGCCGGGCCATGGAGGCTCGGGGGAAACGAGCTACAGGAAGCTCGGGAGGGCCGAGCTATGGAGCTCGGGAGATCCGAGCTATGGAAGCTCGGGAGAGCCGAGCCATGGAAGCTCGGGGAAGACGAGCTATAGAAGCTCGGGAGGGCCGAGCTATGGGAGCTCGGGAGAACCGAGCTATGGAAGCTCGGGGGATCCGAGCTATGGAAGCTCGGGAGAGCCGAGCCATGGAAGCTCGGGGAAGAGCGATGGAAGCTTGGGAGAGCCGAGCTATGGAAGCTTGGGGAGCCGAGCCATGGAAGCTCGGGAGGGCCGAGCCATGGGAGCTCGGGAGGGCCGAGCTATGGAAGCTCGGGAGAGCCGAGCTATGGAGCTCGGGAGAGCCGAGCTACTGGAAGCTCGGGGGAGACGAAGGGAGGAGGTCGGTCTTAGCCTCCTTGCACGGATATTAATGCAATGATGGTTTTACCCCCAACAGCTATTATTCTATTTCATTCCGGTACTTAGGATAAAAAGTATTTTAAATTACATTGATTAAACATTTGAACCATTATAGAATGGTCAGCTTGCTTTGACATCTCATAAACATTTTAACATATCTAAAACTGTGATGCCCTCCAAATTAGTCCCACATCGGATAATTAAGGAAGGGTTGAATGGTTTATAACCGGTTAAGTAAGATGAACAAGTACTAATTGAATCTTTTTTGGGCTATGGTGACTCAAGTTGGTGTGGACTTTATCAATCTTGCTTTCATGTCACGAAATGAGTCCATGGGTATTGTGGGCCTGGATCGTTATATTATTGTGTCAGAGCCACACACCAGCCGAAAGTGCAGGAGCTAAGTGCCACATATGGCAAAATGTTATATCAATAAATGTTATATCAATAAGGAGCCATCTCTTGAGCCTGTGAGAGAGCACCTCTAGAGCAAAATGTTACATTGATGGGAGCCATTTTTTGAGCCTATGAGAGGGCACCTCTAGAGTCCTGCCTATCTGATGGATATGATCATGTGCCTCTGGCGATGAAAATGTTCCCTCTTTAAGGAGGATAGATTATGATGCCCTTCTCAATTAGTCTCACATTCCTCGTCGCCTCTTTAAGGGGGTAGATTATGATGCCCCTCCCAATTAGTCCCACATCGGATAATTAGGAAGGGTTGAATGGTTTATAATTAGTTAATAAGATGGACAAGTACCAATTAGATCATTTTTGAGCTATCGTGGCCCAAGTACCTTGTCCGTCTTGCTTTGATGTCACGAAATGCCTCTAGACAATTAAATTCATATGAGCAGAACTATCCAACTCATGACTTAGAATTAGCAGTGGCAGTGTTTGCTTTAGAAAGGAGACATTACTTGTACGGAGAATAGTGTGAGGTCTTCACTGATCACAAGAGCTTGAAGTACATCTTTACTTAGAAAGAATTGAATTTGAGGCAGAGAAGATGGTTGGAATTGTTAAAGGATTGGGAAGGCTAATGTGGTGGCAATCTTCAGATGAATTGGCAGCTCTGATAACTAATCAAAGACATATTTTATTGGATTTAGATAGAGCTGGTATTGGGGTCTGGATATATTGACCCCAAGGTTCAACTTGCTGCACTTATAGTATAACCTACCCTAATAGAGAAAATTAAGATGTCTCAGAAGGAAGACCCAGAGTTACAAAAGATTATAAAAATGGTGAAGATCGGTGCTCAAATATAGTTTCAAATTCATGAGGATGGTTCACTAAGATTTGGGGATGGACTTTGTATACCAAATGAAAAAGAACTGAAAGAAGAGATTTTGGGCGAAGCACATAGTTCGGCCTATACTATGCACTCTAGAGGTACCAAGATGTATCGTGACCTGAAGAAAAACTTTTGGTGGATTGGTATAAAATGGGACATTGCTCTTCATGTTGCTCAGTGCTTAGTATGTAACAGGTGAAACCTGAACATCGAAGACCCGCTGGACCATTGCATCTCTTGATATTCCTCAGTGGAAATGGGAGTATATCACTATAGACTTTATGACTGGCTTGCCGAGAATCCCTCGGGGTAGTAATGTTGTATGGGTGATTATGAATCGGTTGATCAAATCAGCCCATTTCTTACCATTTAGGGTTGGATTCTCTTTGGAGAGGTTGGCAGGCATGTATATAGAACAAATTATGAAGCTGCATGGGATTCCAATGACTATTGTATAATTGGGATAGTAGGTTTGTATCCTAGTTTCGGAAAAGTCTTCATAAAGCACTTGGCACCAGGTTGAGCTTTAGTACTGCTTTTTACCCATAAACGGATGGACAATCAGAATGGACTATATAGATCTTGGAGGATATGCTAAGAGCCTGTGTTATACATTTGGGTGGTGCATGGGATAATCATCAGGCCTTGATTGAGTTTGCTTATAATAATAGTTATCAAGCAAGTATCCAAATGGCTCCTTATGAAGCAATATATGGAAGAAAATGCCGGTCTCCAATTTGTTGGGATGATGTTGGTGAGAGAAAATTTTTTGGACCCGAGTTAGTGCAACAAACTATGAAGAAAATAAAGTAATTCGAGAACGTCTTCGCACAGCTCAGAGCAAATAGAAGAGTTATGCTGACAACAGAAGGAGGAAACTGGAATTTCAAATTGGTGATCATGTGTTCTTAAAGGTTTCAATGTTGAAGAAATATGTTCTAGACCCAAATCATGTGGTAAAGCATGAGCCATTGCATCTTAAAAGGACCTGAATTATAATGAATACCCAGTATGGATTATGGATAGAAAGGATCAGGTTTTACGCCATCGTACTATACCTTATGTAAAGATATAATGGAGCAACCACTTAGAAAGAGAGGCCACTTGGGAATTAGAGTCAAAAGTAAAAGACAAGCATCCCCAACTCTTTGAAGTATTCGGTAAGAAAAAATTTCGAGGACAAAATTTATTTTAAGGGGGGTAGATTATGATGCCCCTTCCGATTAGTCCCACATCGAGTAATTAAGGAAGAGTTGAATGGTTTATAACCAATTAAGTAAGATGAACAAGTACCGATTGGATCCTTTTTGGGCTGTGGTGGCCCAAGTTGGTGTGGACCTTGTCCATCTTGCTTTCTTGTAATGAAAAATTTGTGAGTTTGCGAGCATGAGTCGTTACATTATGGTATCAGAGCCACGCACCAGCCAAAAGCGCAGGAGCTAAGTGCCACACAGGGCAAAGTGTTACATCAATAAGGAGCCACCTTTTGAGCCTGTGGAAGGAGCACCTCTAAGTCCTACCTGTGTAGGAGCTAAGTGCCACACAGGGCAAAGTGCTATATTGATGGGAGCCACTTCTTGAGTCTATGGGGAGAGCACCTCTAGAGTCTTGCCTGCCTAGTGAATATGATCATGTGCCTCTGGCGACGAGGAGGCAAAGTGCTACATTGATGGGAGCCACCTCTTGAGTCTGTGGGGGGAGCACCTTTAAACTCATGCTTGCCTGGTGGATACGATCATGTGCCTCTGGCGATGAGGAAATCATCTTTTTAAGGGGGATAGATTGTGATGTCCCTTCCAATTAGTTCCACATCAGATAATTAAGGAAGGGTTGAATAGTTTATAATCTGTTAAGTAAGATGGACAAGTACCAATTGGATCCTTTTTGGACTGTGATGGCCAAATTCATGTAATCTTGTCCATCTTATCCATAATGTTCCAGGCCCATATCGTTACAAAAACCATATTTAGAACAGCATTCATCTAACTCAGACGTTCAAATCAACTGAAGTCTCACGAATCCGAATACAAGACAGCTCCAGTCCTGGTGCACTAGGTGCATCAAAGACCTTTGCGGTTGTGTAAGATTCTTAACCTTGTGTGGGCGTTGAGGGGCTACTTCAATTGGACAGACATTGCACTCAGAATGCACTTTATTTTACGGCTTATCAAATAAGGGCGCAAGTTTAAAGCTGAAAGACAACCAAAATTTTAGATCTGACCCAACATAAGGTGTTAAGAACTCAGCTAGATACATATACCTATCTCTGAATTAAAAAAAAATAATATCCTACTCAAGTAGGCATTTAATTAATGAAGCTACAAAATTTTTATGCAAACAGTTCAGTCTGTTCACCGATTCGACTGGGTTTCGTTTTCACCGGCTCCGACAGTGGTTGCGGTGCTGGAGAGGCAATTCCCGGAGGTCCTTCAGGTGAATTCTCATGAGCTAGCTGAGGAATCTGTGGAACGGGGGATTAAAGCTGTAATTGCCCGGAGCTTAACGAGGTGGGTTCTGTCTGAAGCAATCGTAAGGGAGTTTCGCAGAGCTAGTGCGGCTGGCGGAATTGAAGCTCTATGCTTGGCTCATCGCACTTTATGTTCAGATTCTCTGATCTGGATGCCAAGGCTTTACGTTGGGCAGGCCTTGGGTAGTCAATGGGCAGCCTATTGCCATGGAGAACTGGCAACCGGAGTTCGTCCCTTCTGAAGACTCCCTCTCCTCTGCTCTTCTGTGGATTCGACTGCCTTCCCTTCCCATTGAGTTCTGGCCAGAGTCTATTGTCAGTTCCATCCTCTGGTTGCTGGTGACTTTGTCTGCCTTGATGCAGCGACGAGGGAGAGGAAGAGAGGAGGGTTTGCTAGAGGCTGTGTTAGAGTGGATTTGCGGAAGCCTCTGCGGCCAGGGGTGCGGGTGCGTGGCATCAGCAATCCTTTCTGGCAAACTTTTGTCTACAAGCATCTGGAAGGAATTTGCAGCTCCTGTGGATCGCTGCATCACGGAGGTTGCAGTGGCTCTGCATAGAGAGTGTCTCCTTCATTTGCTCCGTTGTATGAACCGTGGATGGCAGCTCTGTGGCGTCCGAGGAATCCCCATTTGCAGGAATCGGAGGAAGGAACTAAGTTCAGGAAGACTTCTGTCTCTACCTCGGAGGATTGGCATTGCCTAAAAAGACAGCTCGCAGGTCATCGGCCAGGGATAGTGTGGCGGGGGTTGATGCCAGTTCCCCTGCTGTGATGAAGGGCGAGGTCGATCGGCCACCGGTGCATCGGTTGTGGGCAAGGAGAGTGGTTCTGGGATTCCCTCTGAAAGGGCCCCTGGGACTCACTCTTCACTGAAGGTTTTGTTGGAGGGGGGACAGCGTGCCGGTCTCTGGTCTCTGTGCCGGTTCAGATGGAGGGCCTTATGGACCCTATGCCTTCTTTGCAGAAGACATCTTCTAATTACCTCGGCCAATCCATTTGCCTTGTGGGTTCTGACAAATGGGCAGGTAGGTCGAAGGCCCGGTTGGAAGCCAATCCTGGGCCACTCAAGCGAGCCCGGCCCGTGGAATCATTGGCTCCAAAAGTGCATTCCAAGTCTTCGAAAGGCAAAGGAAACTATCTGCTCCACGCAAAGGTAGTGTGCAAACCACCTTCATCTTTTCAGTAGCTTTGGGTGATCTGAAGGGGCATGGGACCTTGTCAGATAATGTGCCCATGCTGAACCAGGCAGACGAGGTGTTCACCCCTGTTGTCACCACTGAGGCCCCCCAGCTGATTTCTTTGGCGACTCGGTCCCATGACTCAGTTGTTTTCCTTCTCAAGAAGGCCATCCAGGTGGAGCCGCGGGTCAGGCTTTGGATAGCCAGGATCAGGGGCATCACTGGATGTCCCTAGTGATAGTGGTCCTCCTGACACTGAGATGCTAGGGGATCGGGAGTCCCCCCTGATACCGAATGAAGATCCTCATATGGAACGTTAGAGGAGCTCTGAAACCAGCGTTTTCTCCTCTTTTGAGGGGCTTATGCAGCTTCATAGTTATGATATATGTGTTTTGCTGGAGACTTGGTTGTCTGGGAGAGCCTGGCTCATGTTAGGCGTCAGATATCCAGAACCTGGTCTTCTTATGCTATTGAGTTTGATGGTTTATCTGGTGGCATTATTGCTTTATGGAGATCTAGTGATATTAGAGTGGATGGGTTTCACCACTATGGGCTGCATGTTGTGTTGGTTATCTCTAAGGAACGTCAGCCCCTTGGCTTCTGTCTGATATCTATGCCAGTACTGATTTTTGGGACCGCCGTATTCTTTGGGACGAGGTTCAGTCCCTGCTTGCTTAGGGCATTCCTTCCTTGGTGGCCGGGGATTTCAACTCCATCATTAGTGCCAATGAGAAGAAAGGCGGCTTACATTTGTGGAGAACACGGGTACTTCTGAGTTTTGATCATTCATTGCCACTGCCAAGCTGTTGGACCTCAGATTTTAGAGAACTTGGTACACTTGGTGCAATAATCGCCAGGGCTCTGCTAGAGTTTGGGAAAGGCTGGATCGTGCTTTGGCCACAGACAATTGGATTCAGCTTTTCCCATCTACTACTGTTACGCACCTATCCAGAATTGCCTTGATCACTGTTCTATTCTTATTGACACTGAGGTCGTTGTTCTGCGGATGGGTCAGTTTAAGTTTGAGAAATTCTGGACTTCTTATTCTGCTGCCAGGACCTTAATATCTGAGGTGTGGCATCTTCCTGTTAGAGGTAATGCCACATATAGACTGTCTCGGCGTCTGGAGTTAGTGAGGCGTAGGCTTTCCAGATGGAATAGGGAGGTGGTGGGTGACATTTTCTGGAAAATTGAGGAGGTGGAGAGCAATATTGCTTCTATCCAAGAGAAGGAAGATCGGCTTGGTTGTCTTCATGACTCTGACTTATCTTCTCTTAGGTCTAGTCTTGCTCTCCATGACTCCCTACTTCGGCAGCATGAGGTCTATTGGAGACAGAGATCCTATATTCGGTGGATCAAGGATGGTGATCAGAATACCAGATTCTTTCATCAGGTCACCTTAAAATGTCGTGCTGCTAATCGAATTCGGAGGCTCTTTGATGATGAGGGGAATGTCCAGGAGAGCTCGCAGGGTATCAGGGATCAGCTTCTTCAGTTCTTCCAAGCTCGCTGGACGGAGTCTTCTGGGGATGGGTCCCCTGTGTCTCATGTGGCGACTTCTCTTAAGGTCACTGATGAGGAAAATGATTTTCTTACCAGACCTGTTAATGCTGAGGAGATTCGGTTAGCCCTATGGAACCTCGATCCGAATAAGGCCCCGAGGCCTGATGGGTTTTCTCGTTTTTCTTTCGTCATTATTGGGCTATTATGTGTCAGGATGTGGTGCAAGCTATACAGTTAGTTTTTCAGACCAGATCTATCCCTACTGACTGGAATAGGACTCTTGTTATCCTGGTGCCGAAACTGTCTGATGCTTCATTGCCGCACCATTTTCAGCCTATCAGCCTATGCACTACCCTATATAAGATCGGTGCTCGACTATTGGTCTCCAGGTTGAGGAGGGTGGTCCCTCGCCTTATTTCTCCTAAGCAAGGGACTTTCCTCACTGGACGTTGTATTTCCGATAATGTTCTGCTTGCTCAAGAGGTTATGCATGATATGCTAGAGCCCCTGCTCGCCAATGTCTGATGGCTGTCAAGCTGGACATGGAGAGGTGTTGACCCAATTATGATTTTGATGATTAACAAAAGACATGAGTATATTCATTATGTTTCTGATAAATTTAAGAAGTATTTCAGGCATTGAGAATGTTTAATCAGTCAAAGGTATAAGGAAATAAGTTTTGTATCGAATTTTAATGGAAATTATTTAAGTTCAGAACTTAGAGTCGACACCTCAACTATCCGGAGCTGACCCCAGGGCGTATCAAACTTTTCTAGAATTTCAGCACGGTTCGGAGTTGGCACCTAGAGTTTCGGAGCCGACTTTAACCTGAGAAACAGAGAAGTGGGTTCTGCGTCAGTTTTCGAAGCCGACACTTGGAGTTTGGGGGCCGACACCTGAAAGTTGCGGAGCCGACACCTAAGTTTCTAGAGTCGACTCTAACCTGAGTACAGAGAGCATATTTTTTGGACATAGTTAGAGTCGACACCTTTGAAATCTGGAGCCGACTCCCGAAGGCGCCGAGCCGACACTTAACTTTTTAGAGCCGACTCCTCAACGAACTTCTTATTACTTTTTTTGGACACCCCGAGTTGGAGCCGACTCCAACCTGTTAGGAATGAATTTTCAAATGTCAGAACGGACTCCAACGGTAATATTTTTTCCACCTAATCTCCAACGGCTATTTTTTTGTGTGTGCAGAAGCAATCCAACCACTCTGTAACGGATATATTTCTTACCTAAACTTGG
This sequence comes from Calamus simplicifolius, assembly GCA_900491605.1. Taxonomy (NCBI): domain Eukaryota; kingdom Viridiplantae; phylum Streptophyta; class Magnoliopsida; order Arecales; family Arecaceae; genus Calamus; species Calamus simplicifolius. The sequence goes on along the minus strand of UESW01004607.1, from coordinate 541,152 downwards.
ATTAAGAGATCTATAAAAAGGGGGAACTGTCCGTTTGAAAAAAAAAGAGAGGAGAAAAATCGAGAAAAATACTTAGTGAAAAAGAGAGAGAAATCAATAGGAAAGACTCGAGCTCAAATCCATCAATCCTAAAGAGTTCAAAGAGAAATCCAAAGCACTCAAAGCTCAGAATCAAGGATTTTCCAAGAAAAAAGGAAGAAAGCAAAAGCTCTATTTCTCTCCAACATCTCTACCGCAATTTTTTAGAATCTGAGCTGAGGCCTGATTCAATCTTTCAAAGGAGAAGAAGAAGAAGAAAAGAAGAAAAGCACACATCCAAATCGCTTCAAACAGGCTTTTCTTACCTTTGTTTATTTAATTGCATATTTGCTAATTTGAGGAGCTGTTTTGTATTCAAAACCCTATTTTTGTTGTTGTTTGCTAATTCAATCAGGGGACTGAATTAGTGGAGGTAGTGTACCTCGGACAAGCTAAGGATAGCTTGTGGTTGGGTTTTGTGCTGGTGAGACCAGAAAAACCAGCTGGGTTCATTGTGACCCCGGGAAAAACAACAAGTTTGGGTTGTGAGCTTGTAAAACAACTCGACTGTAATAAAATGGATTATAGTGTGGACCCAAGTGCTGCTTGGGAGTGGACGTAGGTGTTGGATACACCGAACCACTATAAAATCTTTGTGTTTGCGTGCTTTGTCTCTCTCTCACTATCTCATTTATTTGTGCCTAGCATTTATCTATACATTGCACTCAAGCACTTTAATATCAAAGTACTTAGTTTTAAAGTGTTAAAATTTTTAAGAACCCAATTCACCCCCCCTCTTGGGTTGCCATCTGGGCCAACAATTAGTATCAGAGCTAGTGCTCATTTTTATCTTGATCCAATAATCAAGAATCAAAGATCCAAATGGCAGCTCAAGCTGGATCTTCATTTGCTGAAGGTCAATCCACAAATAGACCTCCTTTATTTAATGGAACAAATTATGGATATTGGAAAGCTAGAATGAGAATTTTTATACAAGCTTTAGATTATGAACTATGGAGTGTAATGACTAATGGACCAAGCACACCCACACACTTAGTAGATGGTTTGATAGTTCCTAAACCTAAAAAGGATTGGAATGAGAACGATAGGAAAATGACTCAGCTTAATGCAAAGCCATGAATGTTTTATCACTACAGGAAAAATCAGAAATAGCGACGCCAATTTAGCGACGAATTTTTGTGTCACTAAATTGCGACCAAATTGCGACAACTCAGCGAGAAAAAAAATAGCGACTCAATTAGCGATGCAATAATAATGCGTCGCAATATAGCGAAGCATTAGCGACGCAAAAACCATAAAATAAAAAAAATTATTAATATAGCGACGCAGTGATTGCGTCGCTATTTAGCGATGCAATAGCGACATAAATAAAAAAAAATAAAAAAAATATAATTTTTAATATAGCAACGCATTAGCGACGCAAAAACCGTTTTAATTTAAAAAAATCGTTAATATAGCGACGCAGTGATTGCGTCGCTATTTAGCGACACAATAGCGACGCATTTAACAAAAAAATAAAAAAAATTAATTTTCAATATAGCGACGCAATAATGCGTCGCTATATTGCGACGCAACTGTTTGCGTCACAATATAGCGACGCATTATTACTTCGCTAAAACCCAAAAAATTTAAAAAAATCGTTAATATAGCGACGCAGTGATTGCATCGCTATTTAGCGACACAAATACCAAAAATTAAAAAAAATTAATTTTTAATATAGCGACGCAATATTGAGTCGCTATATTGCGATGCACATTTTGCATCGCAATATAGCGACGCATTAGCGACGCAAAAACCCAAAAAATTAAAAAAAAATTTATTAATATAGCGACGCAACGGTTGCGTCGCTATTTAGCGACGCAATAGCGACGCATATACCTAAAAAATAAAAAAATTTAATTTTTAATATAACGATGCAAAAACCTAAAAAATTAAAAAATAAATCGTTAATTTAGCGACACATATAACAAAAAAAAAATAATTTTTTTTTCGTGGCCGTGGTCGGCAACCAAGGCCGTGGCCTGGCCACCGCCAGGCCACCGGTAAAATTTAAAAAAAGGGGTTTTTTTCCACAACCCATCCCATGAAAAAAAAATAACAAAAAATATAAAGTGGTTCCCCCCTTTCTTGCCGGCCACGGCAGTGTCCGTCGTCGATCATCGTCGATCGGGATCATGGCTTGGATCGATCGCAACCGTTGGATCATCACAGATCGGATGGATCGCAACCATCGGATCGATCATCGCTGATCGGGATCATGGCTTGGATCAATCGCAACCGTCAGATCGTCGCCGATCGGATGGATCACAACGGTCGGATCGATCATCGTCGATCGGGATCATGGCTTGGATCGATCGCAACCGATCGAATATCGTCGCCGATCGGATGGATCACAACCGTCGAATCGATCATCATCGATTGGGATCATGGCTTGGATCGATCGCAACCGTTGG
>UESW01004607.1:475785-536022 GCA_900491605.1 Calamus simplicifolius | reverse complement strand
TCGTGGGAAAAAATTAATTTTATAGGGGGGAACCCCTCCGCCCCTCCCGTCTTCTACGGCCACGGCTGCGGCCGTTGCCAGTCGTGGCCTGGCCACAGTGGCTAGGCCACGGGAAAAAAAATTTAATAGTGGGGGGGGGCAATCCCCCCCCTCCCATCTTCTCCGGCCATGGCCGTCGTGGCCTGGCCACAGTGGCCAGGCCACGGGAAAATATTGATTTAACAGGGGGGGAACCCCTCCCCCCCTCTCGTCAATTTAACAATTTGGGGGGGGGATCCCCCCCTCCCGTCTTCCGCGGCCATGGCCGATCGTGGCCTGGCCACAGTCTTCTCCTGCCACGGCCCTGGCGTGGCCGTCTGTGGCTTGGCCACGGTGGCCTATGGCTAGGCCACAAAAAAAAAAAAAAAAAAAAATAGGGATGGGTTTTTTTATTAAATTAATAAAAAATAAATTATTACAAAATATTATAGTAAGCTGTTTTATTTTAATCTTAATAATTATTATTTATTGATAAACTATTATAATAAAAAAATATTTATTACAAAATATTATTCTTTAATATTACAAAATATATTTCATAACCAATTTTACTGATTAAACTATTTAATTATTAAATTAAAATATTATTAGTAAGCTGTTTTAATATTTTAATTTTAATAGTTTATTTAAAAATATTATTATATCAATTAAATTTAGAAAACCCCTATAGTAATATTATTATATTCAAATAAATAATATATTACAATAATTAGAATAATATAGTATTATTTTAATATTATATAAAATATTATATTATGTGATATATAATATAATATAATGATTCTATAACATCATATATTGAACTATTTTGGGTTTGATGAAATTTTAAAATAAATTCGAAATAGTTTTCTTCATGCATGTCTTATTGTCAGAATGTTATTATAAGTTCTTGTTACAATATTAAATTTAATATTATATTCATTTCACCAATAAAAAATATTTATAATAAACTCATTATAAATTAATATGAAATTATGATCATTCATATTTGAATTTTTTGTTATTAAATTAGAAAAATAAAATTTATTATCCCTTTAACTTATAATATTCATTGTGATCATAAAAAAGTATGTTTATGATAATTAATTTAGGACACTTTATTAATATCATATTATAATATATTAACTTATATTAGTTCATATTAATATAAAATAATAACAATAAATTATGGTATTCTAATAAATAATGGTTGCAATATAACATCAATGTAGTATTTGCTAATTAGTGATTCTGATCGATAGTAAATTAATTAAAGAAATTACTTTACGATTATTTAGTGCTTATTATGTTTTAAATTAATTCAATCATAATTGATTAGTGATTTTTATATAGTCATGGTTCAATTTCTCAGTCTATTAAACTATGCATGACAGTTTATTGGTGAACATTTGACATATGTGAGTTCTAATTTTATTGATTTAATATGATATTATAATGATTTTATAATATCATATTATAATATAATTTTATATATCATATTATGTCTTGATTATTTACATCCTGCTTCAAATTGAATGATGCATTAAATTATGTAATGCTAGAATGAACATCTTGTTGTAGTTCTATTTAATTTTCAGCACCGAATTAGTAGTTTCAATGATTTATATTTTAGTCTTCACATAGAATTATGTAATGAGTTTATTACGGAATTGACAAGAATTTCTGAATAACAAGCATAAGTTCGATTGTCTTTGGATTTTCATATTATTTCTCACAGCACTATAACCTTTGGCCCGTTTGAGAATTTGTAAGACCTAGTCTTGCAAATTCTCAAATTGTCCTGGTGGACAGTTTGAGAATATTTTTTGAATATGTTAGTCTGCTATTAATCATCGTTGGTTGAGATTGCGGTTTGTATTTGATCATACGTTCTCCTAGTGTGGCATATATGCCACACATTTAGGAGTACATATGGGAAAATGCTGCTGAAATTTTTAATGTAACCGATCGATAATAATTAATAGTAGAATAACATATCAAAAAAATATTCTTGAATGGGATAGGCCTTACCTTTTAGACATGGAGTGAAGGTGGAATTAATTTAGGACACTTGAATGCTTGTGAAGTCTCATGATTGAACGGACCGCCTTGCGGCCCGACCCGAACTCAAGCCCTAGCATAGCCTGGCATGAACCTTTGCCTCGGTCCTTGCTAGCACGCCAAGGATCGTAGCCGTGGCCCGGCCTTGCAGGGTAGGGACTTAGTTGTGTAAAAGAAAATTGGTTTAGTTATAAATGATTTAAATGGTTGTTATTAACCTTAATTGTGTAAAAGAAATAATTTAGTTATATATTTAGTAATGCTAATATAGTTTTATAATGTGGTTTTCTTTAATGGTTACCAGAAATTGTATAAGTCGGTCAAAAATGAGCGGGGCTCACTCGTGGATATGCAAGAATAAAAGATGGCTTACTTAATCCAGATTTTCTGAATGGATTGGAAGAATTTATCGCATTTGCATGTAGCCAACCTGAATGAATGGATGAGCCTAGGATTAGGTGCCCATGCAACTTTCATGTGTCAGAATAAAACCTACAGAGATGTTGAAACTGTTAAGGTGCATTTGTGTAAAAAGGGGTTTATTCCTGATTACGATGTTTGGTACTGTCATGGTGAACCAAAGGAAATTCAGCAGCTATTACAAGCCAACAAGTGTCAATTCCCATAGATGAACCATTTGTGAATTTAAACACATATGAAGAAATGGTGATGAATGCATCGGGTAATGAATTCAATCAGAATACATTTATGGAAGAACCAAATCCAGATGCACAGTAATTTTATGATATGTTGCGTGCTGCAAATCAAGAATTGTATCCTAGTTGTGAGGGTCATTCCCAGTTGTCTACGACTGCTCGGTTGTTGAATATTAAGGCAGAACATCGATTATCAGAAAAGGCGTTCAATTCTGTAGCTGGGTTAATCAAGGAAATTTTGCCAAATGATAATATTGTAGCAGATAGTTTTTACTCAATGAAGAAGTTGTTGCGTGGGCTTGGGCTCCCAGTTAATAAGATCGATTGTTGCTTGAACAATTGCATGATATATTGGGGTGAAGACTCAGAGCTGCGATGGTGTATGATTTGTGGGCAATCGAGGTACAAAAATGGCGAAGGGGAGCTAGTACAAGTAGAGGAAAAGTGTGCCTTACAAGAGGATGCATTACTTTCCTCTTACTCCACGCCTGCAGAGATTATACAGATCTGAGGCTACAGCTGCTGATATGAGATGGCATGCCGAACATGAATCTAAAGAGGATGAAATGCGGCATCCGTCAGATTCAAAAGCTTGGAAGCATTTCAATGAAAATCATCCTGATTTCGCTGAAGATATAAGGAATGTGAGATAAGGTCTTTGTACCCAATGGCTTCCAACCATTTGGTCAAGCGGGCCAACAGTATTCATGTTGGCCTGTGATACTGACTGTATATAACCTTCCTCATAGAAGTGCATGAAAGATTCTGCAATATTTTTGACAGTTTTGGTTCCAGACCATCAAATCCAAAGGAAAAGATTGATGTCTTCCTATAACCGTTGGTGGCCGAATTGAAAATATTGTGGGAAACAGGAGTCATAGCCTACGACATTTCTATGAAACAGAATTTCATCATGAGAGCTGCTTTGATGTGGACAATAAGTGACTTCCCGACATATGCAATGTTGTCTGGTTGGAGCACTGTTGGACGTCTGGCATGCCCCCATTGCATGTATGATTCGGATGCATTTATTGCAGAAGAGTGGTAAGCAGTCATAGTTTGATAATCATAGGAAGTTCTTGCCTCCAAATCATCCTTACAAGCGTAACTTGATCGCCTTTCGAAAGAACAAAGCAGTCACAAAATTCGCCGAACTGGTTAGGTCCAGCACGGATATATTTGATACTATAGAGCATTTGGGGTTGAGGTATGCTTGGGAACCAGATGCAGATAGAATAAATGGCGTATATGTAAAGAACATAACTGGAAGAAGAGGAGTATATTTTGGGATTTGCCGTATTGGAGCACAAATCTCATCCGGCACAACTTGGATGTTATGCATATCGAGAAAAATTTCTTTGATAACATATTTAACACGGTGCTAAACATCCCGGGAAAAACCAAAGACACTGCAAAGTCAATAGAAGAACTAAATCTTTATTGCAGAAGAGGTGATTTGAGGATGAGTGCCGACGGGACCTATCCTAAAGCCTGTTACACTCTTGACAGAAATTCACGAGAAGTATTATGTAACTGGGTTAGAGGGTTTTTTAGATGGTTATGCCTCAAATATCGGTAGGTGTGTGGACATGCATAAGCTCAAGTTGTTCGGCATGAAGAGTCACGACTGCCATGTTTTCATGCAACGGTTATTGCCTATAGCTTTTCGTGAGTTGCTTCCATACCATGCCTGGAAGGCATTGACAGAGCTCAGCTTGTTCTTCAAGGAGTTATCTGCCGCAGTCATTACTTCTGCATCTATGGCAAGGCTTGAGAGGAAATTCAATTATTTTATGCAAGCTGGAGCGAATATTTCCTCCCAGTTTTTTTGACTCAATGGAGCATTTACCGGTTCACTTGCCATACGAAGCGAGCATAGCTGGTCCCGTGCAGTATCGCTGGATGTATCCTTTCGAGAGGTAAATATATACATCAGTAAGACATATTGACATTTCAAATATTATTTTATTGCGAGAACATTGGTTTATTTTTTTTCACCTTTACATATAGGTACCTTAAGAAGTTAAAAAATAATGTGCATAATAAGGCAAGGGTTGAAGGTTCAATATGTAATGCACACTTGGTCGAAGAAGTTTCAGCTTTTGCCTCGCATTACTTTGAGGGTCATGTCCGCACGAGGAGCCGAAATGTTGGTCGTAACGATGACGTATGTGTGGACGAAGGAGAACCTAATGACGGTAGAATATCAGTTTTTAAAGGTATCGGCCGTTCATTTGGGGCGCAGAAGTCAAGAAATCTTAGCGATATGAGTATAATGCAGCACATTATTACATCCTAATGAACTGTAGAGAAGTCGATCCATACATTGAGTAAGTATATACTTCAATGCTTAATTGGAACTTCTAATTTAAATTGCAATATACCACAATATTTAATTGCTAACAGATGTTTTAATCCTTATCATCCCATAAGATGTATTGTGATAGACAACGACAGATGAATCCCGACATCAGTCAAGTTGCATTGGGCAAAAGTTAGAAACGGAGTTCGCTTACTGGTTTTATGAATTTGTGAGTAGTATCACTCAATCAATTTCAATAATGGCTTTTATTTTTGAATTGGTTGTGAATAGCTTATTAATTTATAGGTAAACGGTCCATGGTCCACAACCGATAATATTTTCATTAAATGTCTATCGCAATGGCCATTGAAGACCGTAACAACCTCTACTGGCTATTTTGTTAATGGTACAAATTTCAGATTGAACGACTAGCAGCTTCAAGAGGCACGCAGAACTGGGGCGTGTGTGTTAAAGGAGAAAGTGTTGGAGCAAATATGCAGGATTATTACGGAAAGTTAGTAGAGGTGGTTGAAGTTGAATATCCCGGTTGGCCTATTAAATGAACCGTATTGTTTCGTTGTGATTGGTTACGATCCGACATTCTTGTGGGTAAAAGGGTTCATAACGACTACAATCTAGTTGAAGTGAACCATCGACGAAGATTGCAGAAATATGACCATTCATCCTTGCATCCCAAGCTCAGCAAGTGTTTTACTGCGGATATCCAAGTTTGCGCAACGACAAGCGAGATTGGTGGCTGTTTCTAAAATCGTCCCACGTTCAACAATCGTATTAGACGAGAGTTCATCAAGTCAATCAGCCGAGTGCCTTACATTTCAAGAGGATGAGATGGAAATGCATGCAATTGAGGACGACACAAGGGCTCCTGAAACATACTTAGAGATCCAAATGGTGATGTCCAAGAAATTGCGGATGCAAATGTTCGGTTTCCTTCCGATGATAATGAAACTGAATCGCAGTCCGATACGGCATCGGATGTTGAACCAACATTTCACGAAACAAATGAAACCGACTAAAGCATAGAGGTTTTTTAAATTCAATTTATTTTTATAAATGTTAATTTTTACATATTTAATCATTAATTGTAATTAACATTCATGAATCTTTAGTATTTTAGTATGACGGGCCGAGGTAGATCTACCCGACAGACAGTGAGCAGAGACGTAGCCTGCGCATCAGATCCCATGAGCTTTGGAGATGGAGAGTTCGGATCTCCACACATCGCACAGCCTCCTCTCTTCAGCCATCGGCGGTGATCCTGCATTAGTATTATCATCCAGCGATCGGCACATACATCCGAGAGTTCTTCCATCGTCGGCCGCACCGTACTTGGACTGGATGCTCATGGGCTGTAAGTATATACTAATTGTAAATATATCATTTATATTTTTAAGTCAATTACCTATAAAATGTATTTTTTTAACAGATTTATTGAGCAGCATCATGTATCGAGCCAGATCAGCTCCATATTTAGAGGCGTGCTGATCCCAGTGGCTACGATTGGCGCCATGTATCTGCAGCCACGAGGGAGTTTTATTTTTCAGAGTTTCAAGTAAACTTATTAAATACAATTTATCTTAAATTTCTTAATCTTAATAAATTCTTAAACTAACTATTTATTTCAATGCAGAAAAAGTTTACGTGGGACCCTGCTATCCATGATGCCATTAGGACAGCATGGAATGCTCTTACAGCACGCCGATACTCGACATGCTTCATCGTTGAAGGACATCGGTGAGCATCCTGCCCATGTGCCGGAGGGTATTTGGCACGAGTGGCAGCAGGCGTGGCAGTTGATGGTTGGCGCAGGAGGTCCGCATCAGCCAGCATGAACCGCCGATCCGAGAGGGGCGGTCCTGGCACGGGTCTCTCCCGCCACACTGCGGGGTCATTTCGATTCAAGAGCACAGACCGCATGGTAAGAAAACTTAAATATTTAATTACTAATTTAGTTATTTACAAATACTTTTATTTATATCAATTTTTCTTTCTGTTGTTGTAGTTTGAACAGGAGGGCGGAGATCCTGGTGAGTTTCGTCTATTCAGGGCGACACACACCAGGAGGGACGGTTCCTGGGTCGATACACGATCACGGGAGGTTGCGGTAAGAAATTAGCTTTATATTGTATCTGTTTAATTTCTAAAATTTTATTTAGAGAAATTTATTGATTCATTTATTATTGATTTTATAATTCAAAGGCACGAGTCGAGGAGCTTCAGTCCCAGGCATCGCAGGTCGACTCCACTGATGGGGGACCGCCTGTCGAACTCTCATCAGAGGAGAGTCGACGTGTGTTTTTGGAGGCTGTTGTGCCCAGCCGCGAGACCGCAGGGTCTATGGTCTGGGCACTAGAGCTTCTGCATATTTTCCCAGCAGGCCTCAGTTCGCGCTATTCTGGCAATATTCTTGCCGAGTGTTTAGAGGACATTCGGAGATCTATTACGGAGGAGGTTCGGTAGGAGGTTGGCAGGAGATTCAGCAGGAGTTCGACCAGCGCACGGAAGTCCTTCAGCACGAGTTCGACAGCGCATGGAAGTCCTTCTGCGAGCTATCTGACATAAGAGAGCAGATGGTCACATGCGGGATTTGGTTAGCCGCATGTCGCAGGGTTTTCCAGCCACCACGTGATCGTGATAGTGGAGATTCTTGATGTATTTTTTTCTTTACTTTTTATGTGTTGTACATGAAAACTTCAAAATTTTAATATATTAATTATTTTTAAAATTTAATGATGAATGTTTCGATTAATATTAGTGTTTCGATCAATATCAGTGTTTCAATCATAATTTTTGTAAATTTAACCGTTTTAATTTATAATATTTATATATTTTTTTAAAAAAATTAATTAGAAAGCATTAGCGACCAAAATTACGTCACTATACCTAAAATATTATTATTAAATATTGATGCATTCAATTGTGTTGCAATATTGCGATGTAATTGAATGCGTCGCAATATTAAATTTAACCATTTTAATTTTTAATTTTTTATTTTTAAAAAAATATTTAATTAGTGACGTATTAGCGACTGAAATTGCGTTGCTAATATTTCTAAAATATTATTATTAAATATTACGATGTAACGTCTTAGCGTCGCAATATTGCGACGCACTTGGTTGCGTCACAATATAAAATTAAATATTTTAATTTTTAATTTTTAATATTTTTTTATAAAAATTTAATTAGTGACTCATTAGCGACTGAAATTGTGTCGCTAATATTTCTAAAATATTATTATTAAATATTGCGACGCAACGACCTGTGTTGCAATATTGCGACGCAAAGACGTTGCGTCGCAATATTATGACGCAATAAATGCGTCGCTGAGAGTCACTATTTAGCGACACAATTGCGACTAAACTTACGGTGACGCTACAGTTGCATCGCTAATGCATCGCAAAATCCAGTTTAGCGACGCATTAGTGACGCATTTTTGGGTCGCTATATTTATTTTCTGTTGTAGTGTATATTGTGCTTTAGATGCTAATGAATTTAATAGAATTTTTACATATATTTTCGTAAAAGAAATCTGGAATAGATTAGAATTTACCCATGAGGGTACTAATCAAGTAAAAGAATCAAAAATTAATATTTTAGTGCACAAATATGAATTGTTTAGCATGGAACAAAATGAAACTATCATATGCATGTACACTAGATTTACGGATATTGTGAATGGTCTAAAAAGTCTTGGCAAGACCTATACTAATTCTGAGTTGGTTCGTAAAATTCTTAGGTCTCTTCCAAGGTCATGGGAAGCAAAGGTGACTGCAATCCAAGAAGCCAAGGACCTCAATACCTTACCTTTGGAGAGCTACTTGGATCCTTGATGACCCATGAATTAACAATGAAGCAGCATATAGGAAGATGTTAAGAAGAAGAGAATTATTGCTCTTAAGGCTGCAGAAATTGAGGAAAGCAACAGTGAGGATGAAGATGATGATGATGAGACTGCTCTCCTAGCTAAGAAATTTAAGAAATTTATGCAAAGAAGGAGACCCTTCCATAGGAGAAAGTTTGGAACAAAAATGGAAAGAAAAAGAAAAAAAGAAGGACAAAGACAAGGAAAAAGAACCCCTCATATGTTATGAATGTAAGAAACCGGGGCACTTCAGATATGACTGTCCTCAATTGAAGAAAGATTACAAAAAAAAGAAGAAGGCTTATGTTGCAACATGGAGCGACAGTGAAGAATCCTCTTCCGAGGAAGAACAAAAGGAAGTTGCAAACATTTGCTTCATGGCAAAAGAAGATGATGAGTAAGTTCTGAAACTCAAGACTTTACATTTGAGGAATTATTTGATGCATTAAATGAATTAGTTAATAATTTTAAAGTTTTGAAAAAGAAAAGTAAATCTTTAAAAACTGAAAATACAAATCTACTTAAAGAGAAAAATAAGTTAGCTCTAGAAATTAAAGACTTGAAATCTGAAAAAGAAGACGTTGTAAAAGAAAAAGAATTGGTTTCAAATGAGAACCTTAATCTAAAGAAAGAGGTTAATAAATATAAGGATATAGTTGATAGATTTACCTTAAGTTCTATAAAATTAAACATGATTTTAGATAGTTAAAAGGCTGTATTTGATAAGACAGGATTAGGATATAATCCTCTTAGGAAGCAAAAATTTTGAAAAATATCTTTATACGTGATGGTCAATCACCTAATATTACTTGTTTCAAATATGGTTTAAAAGGACATAAATCATATGAATGCAATACGAAGAAAACTAGCAAAAATTTAAAAATTAAAGGAAAGAAAATATGGGTTCCTAAAGGAACAATCTTTATTGCTACTAACCATGAAGGACCCAAGAAAGCTTGGGTACCTAAACAGAAAGTTTGATCATTTTGCAGGAGTGTCTTGCAGCCAAAAGATCAAAACGAAAGTGGTATCTTGATAGCGGCTGTTCAAGGCACATGATGTGACAAGGACAATTCATCACCCTTGAAGATAAAAGAGGAGCTGTTACTTTTGGAGATAATGACAAAGGTCAAATCATGGGCCTTGGTAAAATTCAAATAACTCCATCCACTTTTATTGAAAATGTTTATATGTTGAAGGATTAAAACACAATTTAATTAGTATTAGCCAATTGTGTGATAAAGGTTTCAAAGTTTCTTTTGAAGCTTCTATTTGCACTGTTTCTAATCCCATAGACAATAGCTATTCCCATAGATAATAGCATTATATTTATTGATAATAGAAATGGCAATGTATACTTAATTGATTTAGACAATTTGTCTACTAGTAATCATTGCTTAGTTGCTAATAATACAAATGTAAATGAGATTGGATGGCTATGGCATCATAGATTAGGTCATGCAAGCACACACTTAATTTCAAAATTAATAAGAATGAATTTGGTTAAAGGACTTCCAAAGTTGGATTTTGAAAATAACAAAATTTGTGATGCATGTCAATTTGGAAAACAAACTAGAAACTCTTTCAAATCTAAAAATGTTGTTTCCACTTCTAAGCCACTAGAGCTACTTCACATGGACCTTTTTAGACCTACTAGAACCACTAGTCTAGGAGGAAAGAAATATGGTCTTTGATAGTAGATGATTATTCTAGATTCACTTGGGTATTGTTTTTGGCTCACAAGGATGAGACTTTCTTGATATTTCTGAAATTCTTCAAGAAAGTCACTAATGAGAAAAACAACACCATAGTGTCTCTTAGAAGTGATCATGGCATAGAATTTGAAAATCACTTATTTAAAAATTTTGCATTGAACATGACATTCATCATAATTTTTTGCACTTAGAACACCACAACAAAATGGAGTCGTAGAAAGAAAGAATAGAACACTGGAAGACATGGCCCGTACCATGCTATGTGAAAGCCAACTCCCAAAGTACTTCTGGGCGGAAGCCATAAACACGGCATGTTAGATCCTTAATAGAGCTTTAATTAGGCCAATTTTTAAGAAAACACCTTATGAACTATGGCATGATAGGAAACCTAATATTAGTTATTTTTATGCATTTGGTTGTAAATGTTTCATTCATAATAATGGTAAGGACAACTTAGAAAAATTTAATGCAAAATCTGATGAAGACATATTTTTAGGATAATCAACAACTAGTATAGTTTTTGATGAATCTTTAGCATCAAGTTCTGAAAAGATTGATGATGAGGAAGATACAAATTTGCTAGAGAGAGATATTGAAAAATTGAATATAGATGTATCTTCAGACCATGAATAAGAAGCTAAAGATGATGATTTTCCTAGGGTCGATGTTAGTGATACTAATCATAATGATGTAGATCTTCTAGAGATTGGAGATATGCCTATGGTCATCCAAAGGAATTGATTATAGGTGATCCATCTCAAGGAGTAAGAACTAGATCATCTATAAGAAATATCAATAATCATTTGCATTTGTATCTCAAATAGAACCTAAAACTGTTGAATAAGCTGAAAAAAATAGTAATTGGATGTTAGCGATGCAAGAGAATTAAATCAATTTACTAGGAATAATGTATGGTCCTTAGTTGATAGACCAAAAGGTCACTCAGTTATAGGATCTAAATGGGTATTTAGAAATAAATTAGATGAAAATGGCATAGTAATTAGAAATAAAGCTAGATTAGTTGCAAAAGGATATAATTAAGAGGAAGGAATTGATTTTGATGAAACTTTTGCACTGTAGCTAGATTAGAAGCAATTAGACTATTACTTGCATTTGCATGTCATATGAATATCAATTTATTTCAAATGGATGTTAAAAGTGCATTTCCAAATGGTTTTATAAATGAAGAAGTTTTTGTAGAACAACCACCTGGTTTTGAAGATCATGAATTTCAAACCATGTTTTTAAATTACACAAAGCACTTTATAGTTTAAAACAAGCACCTAGAGCTTGGTATGATAGGTTAAGCAAATTTCTAATTGAAAATGATTTTCTAGAGAAAATGTTGATAAAACATTATTTTTGAAAAGAAAAAATAAAGATTTATTGGTAGTATAAATATATGTAGATGATATTATTTTCGGTGCTACTAACAATCTTTTGTGTCAAGAATTTGCTAAGTTAATGCAAGGTGAATTCGAGATGAGCATGATGGAAAAATTCAATTTCTTCCTAGGACTTCAAATCAAACAAAGCAAAGATGGATTTTCATCAACCAAACAAAGTACACAAAGAAAATTCTCAAAAGTTTGGAATGGAATCAATCAAACCCCTTGGAACACCTATGAGTCCTTCATGCAAATTGGATAAAGATGAAGATGGTAAGAAAGTTGATCAAAAGCATTATAAAGGTATGATCGGATCTCTACTTTACTTAACTACAAGTAGACCTGATATCATGTTTGATGTTTGTCTATGTACTAGATTTTAGTCATAACCTAAAGAATCTCACTTGATTGCTGTAAAAAGAATACTAAGATATCTAAGTGGAACTAAAAATGTAGGATTATGGTATTCTAGAGACTCAACATTAAATTTGATTGCTTATTTGATTCTGATTATGCTGGTTGTAAATTAGATAGAAAAAGTACAAGTGGTGCAGTCAATTCTTAGAAAGTAAGTTAATCTCTTAGTTTAGCAAAAAGCAAAATTCAGTTGCATTATCTACTACTGAGGCTGAATATGTTGCAGCTGGAAGTTGCTGTACTCAAATCCTTTGGATTAAACGACAACTTGAAGATTATGACATAACACTTCATAAAACTCCTATTAGATGTGATAATACTAGTGCAATCAATTTAACTAAAAATCCAATACAACATTCAAGAACTAAGCATATTGAAATTAGATATCACTTTATTAGAGAACATGTAGCTAATAATGACATTTGTCTTGATTATGTTTGTACTGATGAACAATTAGCTAACATATTTATAAAACCCCTAAGCGAAGAAAGATTTTGTTATCTTAGAGGAGAGTTAGGGATTTATGACCCTTTGGAATGATTTTGAAACCCTTAAGATTGATTATCTAGAATTTAATCAATTTCTTGAAATTTCTTTCATGATTCCAAGGACAACTCATCTAGATATTTGAATCATTTGATTTACTACATTCCAAAGATTTTATCCAAAATTTATTGATTTTCTTTTGACATGTTTTGGATCTTTGAAACTCTCTTTATTTTTTTTCTGAAACTGTCAGTGGAGTTGACACCCCAATTTATGGAGTCGACACCTTATCTGTGTCGCTCTCAGTCTGAGACCTTGGAGCCGACACCCGCCTTAGCGGAGCCGACTCTAGTTCGGGCGCTGACTGTGTTAGCAACCTTGAGCCGGCACCTCGCTTTGCAGGAGTCGACTCTAAGTGGTCCCAGGTTGACTTATCTAGGGCAGAGCCAACTCCTCTTTCATTCCAATCGACTCCTAACTCTTCCAAACTCTCCTAAACTTTTTCCAAAACCCTAAATCCTTAAATTAACCACTCCTTAGCTCTCAATGGTGCCCAAACGTAGGGGATCCATGTTTGGTGGAGCGGTGACGACCGAAAATGGACAGTGAGGCATTTGGCAAGGCAGCCTTCACCGAGCTCTTCATCCTCCTTGTCATCCACACCGAGCGCCATTCCAAGCCCCTCCTCACCTCAAATTGATACCTTAGCCGTCGAGTAATCACAATGGGCAGAAAGGTAGACTTTTATTTCTTTGAGAAAGAAGGTTTCACTATTGGGCGGCAGTTAAAAGAGCTAGGTTGGGATAAGGTGTGTTCCCTTGATTTACCCACTTATCCGGCCTTAGTCAATGAATTTTATTTCAATCTATCTAGAGGAGATGGAGGAATAGTTAGTTCTGTTAGAGGGAAAAGGATTCATATAACCTCAGAAATTCTAGGAAATCTGTTAGGGATTTCTGTCACTGGGCTTGCTGGAAGCGTTCATAGTGAAAGGTCAAATGCTTTATCAAGGATGCTAGGAAGGAAAATCACTGAGTTTGAAGAAATTAGGGCAAACTAATTGCCTCTTGAATTGAGATTACTTTATAATATCGGTGGAAGGATTTTGTTTACCAAGACTGAAAGGTTTGAGTATGTCTCAGAGCAAGACATTGTTATAATGGACAGTGTTTTGACTGGACAACAAATTAATTTGGCTGGTATGATGGTTTGGTATATGGCTAAAGCCGGGAATAAGAGAAGATCCACTTATCCTATGGTATGATATTGACTTTAGTATTCCAAAGTCAGGGTGTTGTTATTTCTAAAATGAACCCAAGAAAAACTTAAGGCACACAGATTATTATAGTTTAGCAACTGTGCATAGAATGGGATTTGTGAAGAAAGATGGAATTTAAGGAAAAGTCTCTTAGATGAAAGAGCTACTGATGTTGGAGCTACAACACCTGGACCTTCAATGAGACATATTTCGCCAGAACCTAGTAGCCCAGCACCTTTAGCAGCTCCTGCACCTGCTACAAGTTCATTTGTTCAAGCTTCTACCAGTTTTTGTGACACTCAAATGGAGCAATTGAAATCATTACTTTTGAATATAAAGAAGAGATGAAGACTGAGTTAGATAGCAGATTTATGAACTTGAGAGAGACTCTCTATTCCTTGGATGATAGGGTGAGCAAAATTGAATCCACTCTTGGATCTTCTTCAGAATCTTTGAAGACTGATCTCATGCACATATTTGAGGAACTCAAAGAAATTAGAGGAGATTCTAGGACTTATTCTAGATGCAATGCAGAGCTTCAAGAGAAAATTGTTACTGCATGTGCATTCGTTGATAGAAGACTGAAGGAATTTGTCAGAACTCAAAGTAAAAGAATGGAAAAAATTATGGAAGAATTGCAGAGACTTCTTAGAAATCATTAAATATTGTATTTTAATTTTGTTGTAATGAAGTTTTCTTTCTCTCTTTTGATGTTATTAAAAGTTGATGTTTAGTTTAATATGTTTTGATGTTTTGATGTAATTGAAGTAACTTTTTGTTCAATGATGTAATGAAAGCAACATTTTGATATAGTTTAAAGTATTTATGATGTAATGAATATCATATTTGCTATCCTGGAACTTTGATATAGATGACTTGAATTAAATTTTTGATTCACTTAATGTCTAAAGCATTGATTTTAATCTATATTATTTGCATCTTATTAACCTTTTTGTTGATTACAAAAAAGGAGGAGAAGTAAATATATTTGTATATGCATAATAGTTACAATTAAATGTACAAATGGAAAGAAGATAATTATATATAAATGATATTTGTATATGCATAATAGTTACAATTAAATGTACAAAGGGGAAAGAAGATAATTATATATATACATTGAATGAATTTCATTAAGAAATTGGTATCAAGAAGTTTCAATGAAATAAGTTTAATTGATATCAAACATTAAATGAAATGAGCTTAATTTGATATGTATGGAGTCTAAATGATAAGGAAAGAAGATGTTAAGTATCATAGGGAGAGCTATCTCATTCAGGGGGAGCTTAACTATGAGAACTTATCTTCTTTGAAAATTTCAATAATTAATCATGATATACTCAATGTTTTTATCATCATCAAAAAGGGAAAGATTGTTGACCCAATTATTAATTTTGATGATTAACAAAAGACATGAGTATATTCATTATGTTTTGATAAATTTAAGAAGTGTTTCAGGCATTGAGAATGTTTAATCAGTCAAAAGGTATAAGGAAATAAGTTTTGAATTGAATTTTAATGGAAATTACTTAAGTTCAGAACTTAGAGTCGACACCTCAACTATCCGGAGCCGACTCCGAGGCGTATCAGAACTTTTCTAGAATTTCGGCACGGTCCGAAGTCGACACCTAGAGTTTCGGAGCCGACTCCAACCTAAGAAATAGAGAAGTGGGTTCTGCGTCAGTTTTTGGAGCTGACACTTGGAGTTCGGGAGCCGACACCTGAAAGTTGCGGAGCCGACACCTAAGTTTCTGGAGCCGACTCTAACCTGAGTACAGAGAGCATGTTTTTTGGACATAGTTAGAGTCGACACCTTTGAAATCTAGAGCCGACTCCCGAAGGTGCCAAGCCGACACTTAACTTTTTCAGAGCCGACTCCTCAACAAACTTTTTATTACTATTTTTGGACACCCCGAGTTGGAACTGACACCTAAAAAGTTGAAGCCGACTCCAACCTGTCAGGAACAAATTTTCAAATATCAGAACGGACTCCAACGGTAATATTTTTTCTACCTAATCTCTAACGGCTATTTTCTATGTGTGTAGAAGCAATCCAACCACTCTGTAACGGATATATTTCTCACCTAAACTTGGATTAAGAGATCTTTAAAAAGGGGGAACCGTCCATTTGAAAAAAAAAGAAAGGAGAAAAATCGAGAAAAATACTTAGCGAAAAAGAGAGAGAAATCAAGAGGAAAGACTCAGAGCTCAAATCCATCAATCCTAGAGAGTTCAAAGAGAAATCCAAAGCACTCAAAGTTCAGAATCAAGGATTTTCCAAGCAAAAAGGAAGAAAGCAAAAACCCTGTTTCTCTCCAACATCTCCACCGCAGTTTTTGTAGAATCTGAGCTGAGGCCTGATTCAATCTTTCAAAGGAGACGAAGAAAAGAAAAAAAGAAGAAAATCACACATCCAAATCGCTTCCAACATGCTTTTCTTACCTTTGTTTATTTAATTACATATTTGCTCATTTGAGGAGCTATTTTGTATTCAAAACTCTATTTTATTTTGTTTGAGAATTCAATCAGAGGATTGAATTAGTGAAGGTAGTGTACCTCGGACAAGCTAAGGATAGCTTGTGGTTGGGTTTTGTGCTGGTGAGCTCAAAAAAATCAGCTGAGTTCGTTGTGACCCCGGGAAAAACAATAAGTTTGGGTTGTGAGCTTGTAAAACAACTCGACTGTAATCAAGTGGATTATAGTGTGGACCCAAGTGTTGCTTGGGAGTGGACGTAGGTGTTGGATACACTGAACAACTATAAAATCTTTGTGTTTGCCATTCTTTGTTTCTCTCTCACTATCTCATTTATTGGTGCCTAGTATTTATCTATAATTGCACTCAAGCACTTTCATATCAAAGTACTTAGTTTTAAAATGTTAAAATTTTTAAGAACCCAATTCACCCCCCCCCCCCGTCTTGGGTTGCCATCTGGGCCAACAAGAGGGCTTATGATAGAGTCATATGGGATTTCCTGCTCCGCTCACTTCAAGAATTTGGGTTTGATGAGTTGTTTATTGCCTGGATCATGTCCTGTGTTCATCAGCCCTCTTTCTCCATCATTGTTATTGGTGGTTGGTCGGACTATTTCCAGTCTGAGGTGGGTCTTAGACAGGGATGCCCGCTATCGCCCTTCTTATTTATCCTCGCCGCTGATGCTTTATCTAGGGTTCTTTATCAAGCTCAGCAGACTTCTTATTTAACTCCTTACAGTGCGAGCTCCCTAGGGCCCATGTTATCTCACCTTTTATTTGCCGATGACTATATATTGTTGGGAGGGCTACTACTAGTAATGCTACAACTTTTGCTTTAGTGCTCCAGTCTTACTGTAGGGCCTCTGGCCAGAAGGTTAATACAGATAAATCATGATCAGTTTTAGTCCGAGGACCAATTCTTCTACGAGGGATTCTATTATGTACATACTGGGTATATTTGCTCAGGCTGATCACTTATCTTATTTGGGTGTTCCTATAACGGGAAGGCAGCCATGGATCTCTGACTTTTGTGTTTTGGAGCGCCGTGTTCGTGATAGGTTGGATAGGTGGCAAGTCACTGGATTATCTATGATGGCTAGGCTTACTCTTATTCGATCAGTGCTCACTGCTCTCTCTTTTTATATCCTTTCTAACGCAGCCATTCCGGTGATATGCTTGAGGAGGATGGAGAGGTGGTTTAGAGATTTCCTATGGAGTTCTAGGCAGGATAGCCATGGGCTCGACTTGGTGGCTTGGGATTCTGTGTGTATGGCGATCTCGGAGGGGGGGCTTGGGATGCAGTCCCTTATAGCGAGAAGGGAGGTGCTGATTGCGAGGCACGCTATGAGATTCTTGCTGGATCCTGAGTGTCTATGGAGTTTGTTTATGCGCGCTAAGTATGGTGACTGGACCACCCACAATCCAGCTCAGCCTGTCTGTGACTACTCTTTCTTCTGGAAGGAGGTTTGTCGTCATGTGCCGGTTGTGCTTCCACATACTTCTTGGATGATTGGTGATGGAGCGTCAATTGATATCCTTCGGGATACGTGGGTGGCTGATGTTCCTTTGGCTCGATGGCCCACTTTTATCAGTGCTGACATTCCCAGTGCCTTGAGAGTATCTGAATTTATTGGCATTCTTCTCTTATAACCACTCTGTTTGGTGCTGATCTGTATCGGCGCATTCTCTCCATTCCCCTCCTTTCGGATCACACTTCGGACACTAGACTATAGAGGAGATCCTGTTTGACTCGTGCTCCGATCAGGGATCTCATGGTGGACTTCAGGCCGCAGGCCAGCCGGACTTTGGATGTGGCTTGGATTTGGAGGCTTCCCATTCACCCGCAAGTTCGGCTATTTATTTGGAAGGTGGCTTGGGCATGCCTTCCTACTTGCTCCCTCCTCCCTAGGAGGGGCATGGAGATCTAGCCTACTTGCCCATTATGTGGTGCTGAGGAGGAGACTATTGACTACGCTATTTTCACTTGTACTAGAGCGAGATTTGCTTGGCAGATCGCAGGCATTTGTCCATGGTATGCGCATAGTGCCCTGTCTTGTACCTCCTTTCTGACTTTATTGCGGCAGGATATAAGGAGGGATACTGATCGGCTGAGCTCTATAGCTACCTACTTGGCTTATCAGGTTTAGTTGTCTCAGAACCGGCAGATCTTTACTGCTATGATTGACTCTCCCCATTGGATTATTAGGACAGTCATGTTCCTTTCTGCAGAATACACTATCCATCAGTCAACTATGGACTCTGACAACCCTAGCTTCTGGGATTCTTTTGCTGCCTCTGCAGCACACCGGGGTACGGTCTACATCTCCTGGGAACCCCCCCCCCACTAGGGATTGTTAAAGTCAATTTTGATGGTAGTGTTCAAGGTCGCTTAGCGGGATCGGCTTTTGTCATCTATGGATCTGATGGCTTGATGTTGGCGGCTGGTGGGTTTGGACTTCTTGATCTATCTGTGCCATCTGCCGAGCTGTACGCTGCGTGGGCTGGTATCTCTTATGCTATACAAAGCTTGGGCAGTCGTAGGCTCATTATTGAGGGTGACTCTGCTACAGTTGTTCGTTGGCTCCAACAGGATCTGCGCGACCTAATTTCTACCAATCCTCTGGTTAGTGACATTCAGTCTATGCTTCGTCAGGTTGATACTGCTCAGATTCGGCATATTTATCAGGAAGCTAACTTTGCTGCTGACTGGGTAGCTGCCTGGGTCGCCCATCATTCTGGTTCTTGGTATTGGTTATCGGGTGACTCCTGCCCGATTGTGCTCTCGCAAATCTTGTATTTTGATATATCGGACTTGACTTACCCTAAAATGGTATGAACGCCCGTTTGTAAAAAAAAAAAACCCACTATTTTTAGACATTAAAAAAAGTGTGAACGAAAAGACTCCCATAAAATAAAATATTAGTCAATGCGACTCCAAAGGAACAAGTATTGGGTGCAATATTGCCAACGTTCCATTTTGAGTAATATAATTTGACTGTGTCAAAATGCAGTAGCCCATTATATACAGCTAGCGTTTGTCTGTTATTGAAAAATTAGGCCCCTAACAGTCATATTATTTGACCATAAAATCCATGCATTTGGAAATTGGCATCCAAATCTTGATTCTTCCAAGCAAAACTTTATAGAAACAAATCCTTTTCAGCAATCCTGCAGACATGCAAATGCATCAACGTACCAGTTGTTGATGCTAAATCACCATCCTCGAGCATTCGCGAGCATTCGGTCGCCTTCTCCAGCGAGCCCGGGATCCTTCGGCGAGCTTCTTGCGCTTGGAAGCATGCAAACAAGTCCCAGGAACCGAAGATTCTGGCGGAAACCCTTCGATGCTCAAGTTGGTACTCTGGGCAACAACCGTGAGCTTGAGGAAGCTCAAAAGATAGAAGAAGAGAGAGGCTTAGAGCCATGTTCTCTGTAAGCAAGAATGAGTGTTTGGGACTGTAGTGAGTTATCAGTTACCTCGTCGGGGTCCCTCTTACCCATTTTATTGACGCTTGGAGCCTGTGAGACTTAGGGTATAATCAGAGCATTTATGATGGTGGCAACAATGGCAGGGCTTGCTTCTTAGTAGCATGTCAGAAGTGCAGGCCATGTCCCATTAAATGTGGGTGGCTGCATAGTTGGCAGGTACTGCTTGGTTTGGACAGTTGTTGCAGGCTGCTGTAGGGCGTGGCTGACCGTTACAGCGTTTGCTAGATGTGTCCCCCATGCCATACTTCCGTTGCCTTGTGCGGACAGTGATGGGCGATAAAGTCTGGCATGTAGGCCCCAAAGTGTAGTCGTTGAGGCAGAAGATGAAGTTTGGAGTTGAAGTCGGCTCTGTCCCTCGTAAAGCATTAACTATAAAGTATGTCCATGATACTGTTCATGCCCTTGGATGAGCTCCAGAGAAGTCCATGGATGAACACTTGCATGGCACTGTTCATGGCCAAGGGAAAGAGGCCGAACATTGTTCATGTCCAAGGAGAAGAGGCTAAGCACTGTTCATGGCCGAGCACTGTTCATGGCCTAGGGGAAGAGGCCGAGCACTGTTCATGGCCGAGCACCGTTCATGACCGAGGGGAAGAGGCCGAGCACCGTTCATGGCCGGGCACTATTCATGGCCGAGGGGGAAGAGGCCGAGCACTATTCATGGCCGAGGCCGAGGGGGCCGAGGCCGAGCACTGTTCATGGTCGAGGGGGAAGAGGTCGAGCACTGTTCATGACTGAGACCGAGGGGGTGTCTTGCTAAGGCCGAGGGGGTGTCTTGCCGAGGTCGAGGGCCAAGGCCGAGGGGGTGTCTTTCCGAGGCCGAGGGCCAAGAAGGTGTCTTTCCGAGGCTGAGGGGCTGTCTTACCAAGGCCGAGAGGGTGTCTTGCCGAGGCCGACGACCGAGGGGATGTCTTTCTGAGGCCGAAGGGCCCCCTCGGCTGAGAGGCTGTCTTGCCGAGGCTGAGGGGGTGTCTTCCCAAGGCTGAAGGGCTATCTTGGCGAGGCCGAGGGGGAGAGGGTGTCTTTCCAAGGCCGAGGGGCTGTCTTATCGAGGCCGAGGGCCGACTTGCTAAGACCGAGGTCGACTCTAGAGGCCACTAGTCTGACCCTGATGGGATTACTGGTGCCCATAGGGCTTATTGGCCCCATCACCAGTCATATTATCTATAATCAGTTTTTCTTTTTGAAAAAAAAAGAATCCATTGTCATAACATATTATGGATTTTCATATCATAGAGAATATTTCTTAAGATATTTTAAGTATGTCTAAGTTTAACTTCATCCCACGGAACTTGAATCTTTTTATCTGGAAATTTCTTCTCTCACTCCTTTTTTCGAGCAATCTTTTCCTTGCAGTTCTGATCATTTCCCTAATGATTTTGAATTCTAGCCTTTTGTGGAGATATTTCCTTCATTGCGCTACAAGTGAAACCATTTCTCTTTCCATAGGATCACACATATTTTCTATAGAGTTTCTTGTTTTCTCAAATCAAATTTGAGAGACATGTTAACTTCATCCATGTCATCAGTGAGTTCTAGTATTAAGCCAAGTTATTAATATGAATCAACTAAAGTTTTGTAAGTAATGGACGAGATTGCTAAAATATGGGAACTGAGAAAAAAATAAAAAATCTTGATTCAAGGAGAAGCATATAATTCTTGCCATCCTCTCTCCATCACATTGTAAGGTTAAGCACTAAGCAAAAATGTTTATGCAAAATCATTTTCCTTCTAATAAAATTTGTAGGTCTAAAATAAAAGGATTAATTCCATGTAGCCCTATTAAACTACGAATATATTTGCACTTCCCCTTCTAAACTAAAAAACTTATAATTGATCATCTAATTAAGATTAATTTGCACTTTCTCAGTGTCATTTAAATAGATGTTAAAGTTATTAATAAAAAAATTGAACAAGCTCAATCGAGATTTTGGGCCAACCGTTCAAGATTCTCACCTATGCATGCACAAACTAAGTCAAGCAAGAGTCTAACATTCAAACGAGAAAGAATTTCAAAGGCAAATATCTCGTTTAAGGATCCAGCTTATTAAAACCATCTGCCAATAGGCGGCTAACTCTTAAACAACCTTAAACCTCATATGTAAATGATTCCATGCCTTTGCTTTTTCACCCAAATGCCCTCTAGTTCTCTCTCAATTTGCTCGGGCTGGCCAAGCCAAGTGTTAGAAGATTTTTCCCTTTTCTCTTTTCCTTTTCTCTTTTTTATAGGTAGGCATTGATTGGTTGGCTGAAAAAAGTACTCTCCTCATTCAAGCTCATCATTGAAGGGGACTTCATTATCGTTATTTGATGGATTCGTCAGCAGTATAGTTCCCGTTTGCCTTCTATTCCTATCTTATGTGATATCCGAGCCATGATCTTGGAAGCTTCAAATATTCAGATTCGTCATGTCTATCGTGAGGCCAATATTGTTGCGGACTGGATTGCGGTCAGGATGGCCTCTCACTCTGGGCATTGGATATGGAGACCGGGCGACTTCTGCCCTCTGATTATGTCCCAGTTATTAGTTTCAGATGTAACGGATCTATCCCGACATAGGATGATGTGAATCACCGTCTATACAAAAAAAAAAAAAAAAAAAAAAGCTATAGGCTAAATTTTTGATTCACTTATAAAAACAAATTTCAGATGTCTATAAATTTACATTGAGAGGTAAATTGAAACAAATTTATATTACTTCAACACAATCATTCTATGTCGCGGTAGGCCGATAAAAGGCTACAAAACCAACTAAAATATTTAGCTAGTTAGTTATAAGTATTTTGATTATTATATTATATAGGACTACCAAATAGCAATTAAGTTGGACCTGTTTTGCATTTGTCAAGCGAATTTGCGTTAGAATTGCGTAAGAACCTTGCCTTAATCAAAAGTTAATCTATGGTGCAGTCAATTTCCTGTCCATTATCTATTTGTCTGAGGTGTTTTTCAAACCGACGTTTTTTGACCCTGGTTTTGCATAATAAGTGCAAAGGCAAAAGATTTTACGGGGATGAGATTAAAGAAAAAAAATTTACGGTACTCTTTTCATTCATGATAAAAATATCATCTGAAATGATGCTTTTAAAAAGTATCATTTCAAGTGGCGCTTCCTATGAAGTGACACCTTTAAAAAATATTTTTTTTAATTCACGTAAAGTCTCGATTTATAAAAATAAAATAATACTTCTTAAAAGTGCCACGTTTTTATCTTGTCACGATGAATAAAAAAAGCGTCACTTAAATGATATTTTTTCTTTAACATCATCCTCGTAAAATCTTTTTCTTCGTATCCATTACATAAAACCGATGGTAAAAGATACCGATTTGAAAAACAGCTTCTATTTTATCTCCTTCTGATAGCTAAGCTGACCTTCGCTTGCACAATAAAAAAAAAAAATTACAACATAAAAACTTTTGATCACTCCAGCGAGTGGTGGCTCCCTCTAGACCTAATAACACTCTTTCCCCTGGCCACAATGCACTCGCTTCCAGAAGCTAATCAGATCGACCAGTTGTTGCACTGGTGTCCAAGCTAACAGTTGTGTGGCTACCAATACCATACCATCAAAGACTGTGAGGCGCCCGCGCCAAAGGTAGTGTGATAAACGTGACTCACGTGACCTCACGGTCAGAACTACCAGCCCTTCCATTATACCATCAGTGCCGGCAAGCTCACTTCACAGGAGACCGACGTCCACCGCCCACGGCATTCGCTAAGAGGAAAGAACAGGCCTTCCGAGTTTTCCGCTTGCACCTAATATTTGCCCAATGGCCCTCCAAGTCCGGTGGTATGATGTTGTTTGCTTTGCCATCGTCGCCGCTGCCTTCATCGGCTCCCTGTGGGTGATACTACGCCGAGAGGGCGGCGAGCGCCGGAACGACCGGACCAAGTACGAGAGCTTGTTGGTGGTCGCCGCACAAAATGGCGAGGATGGCGTCGGAATCGCGTCGGGGGTTGGGCATGTGGGCACGGCCCAGCTCTGGATGAGCTGCTGGCGCGGGGTCAGCCCTGCCTGGCTGCTCTGTCTCAGGCTCCTGGCCTTGGTCGCCTTGATCGCCGTCCTTTCGTGCGACATCTTGACCTACGATTCCAGCATCCTTCTGTACTACACCGAGTATGTTATTCTTTAACCATTCTATCTCGATTTCCATTACTACATAAAATTTAAGCTATAATGAATGGCTTTGTCTCTCTCTCTCTCTCTCTCTCTCTCTCTCTCTGCTGGTTCCCGGCGTACCGAGGCCGGCCATGTGGTCTCTCGGTCATGAGCTCGTTGCTCTACTGCGCTCTTTCCATCATCTAGCAAGACCCCTTCCATCTGAGCTCTTTCTTTTGATTGATGTTTCCGAGCATTTTATGCCGCCTGTCAGTCAATATTCTACAGCTCGTCTTGTTGGGCCTTTTAGAATTATGTTGATTGAGCGAAGAAGCTTTCTTCTCAAAGACTGAAACGGTTGATTTGTTTTAAATTTTTGTGGATTTCCTAGATTTTAAAAATTATGGATCAATATAGGAGCAATTATCAAGTTGAATACTATATATAAAAAGTCCATACCAGAATATGTTTAGTCTAAATGATATCAAAATTGGTGACCTACATAGACTATAAGACAATGTAAATAAGTTTTATGCATTTGTGATTAGATTAGAATTAAGATTTATCTATGTAAACTATAAGACTACGTAGATAATTAAGCCCTATGTGTTTGTTGCTATATTTTGATTTGGACCCTCATGTTGGTTAGAATATGTGGATTTAAATAGAAGAAGCATGTAAGAATTTATTCTGATATGTATTTAGTTGTATATTAACTATGCATTGAATAGAACTTCAACCATTTGATATTCAGCTTAGTTTTTGAGAGAAAGAAAGGTGATGGAGGGACTCAAGCTTAGTCCTCATCATCAAAATGGAATTTGAACACAGCAGAGATTGAATTAGCAAAATGAAGCCTTGATAATGTATATTTGTGCTCTTACAATTGTTGTTAGATTGGTGTTGATTGTGATTATGTATCTCCTGGAATTAAAAAAAAAAAGAAAAGAAATTAATAGTCCAAATTTGCTATACAGGTGTCAGTCATCAAAGGCTTCTTATTCAACATTAATGCAATTCATAAAATAGTTACTGGGTACTGCCATTGAGATTGCATTTAAACCTCTTTTGCATTACCATAACCAAAACTTAGCATATATATATATTGCACATGACAAAGAAAGTGTTGAATGGATGCTTCTTATTAAACTTGTAGTAATTTTCAGCTCCAATTCAAGCCAAACCTAAGTTAACTGGATTATCTTTAAAACAATCGCTTATTCAATTAACACAAACTTCTTCCTGCATCCAGACTACAAACCCACAGTTATTTCCACTCTCTCCCCCCAGGTTTTTTTTATCCTCCACATGAAGAAAAACAAACAAAAAAGCTGCCATGATGTTTGGTTTGTCGTAACTCATGATGTAATAGAAAATGTTATATTTTCATTAATTTACAGTTGATAACTAAATTATCACATTTGCTAGTATTATTACAAAATTATATATTATATATATATTATATTATAATTATGATATGATATTACGCTTGGGTGGGTAAAAATACAAGTTAAAGGAGAGGAAGCAAGTAGAGATGAAAGAGGATAAAAAGCATGTAAAAGTCAAGAGTGCAATATAAAATAATTTTAATAACCTTAAACACTCACAAAAAAAACATATTGTTATAATTTCAATAATTTTATATTATTAAAAATTAAATATTATTATTTTAATTATTAATTGTTAGATATAACCTACGTGATAATATATAGATTATCATTGTTCATACGATTTAATTATCTATCAACTTTTTATGTAAAAATGTATGAATTATTATAATTATTATTATGAAGGATCACATTGATATCTATTCATTCAATTTCAAGTGGTAGAGAGTAAGAGAAAAAAGATAAAAATATTAGAAAAAAAATATATATTTTGTCATAAATTTTGCATACATCTTTCTGATGGAGGAGGAGGAAGGGTGAAGAGCATTAAAACTTTTGTTTAAGAAACAGAGAAAAAAAAAATAGCATAAGAGAAAAGGAGGGGAAGGAGGGCTACTCGTTACCTTCCATTTTCCATCCAAGCTAAATTTGTTTTAACCGAAGGCCCCGGTTGGATTGACTGCTCGGATGCCTTGAGGTGGGATAAGTCAATCCAACCAGGCTGGAGACATATTTATGTATAAGATTCAACTGAAAATCCCCGGTTGAATTGCATTTTCTATAAGATTCAACTGAAAATATGATATTAAAGGTTAAACTATTTATTTTATAGTTGGAGACATATTTATGAATAATCTAATTAGATGAGATGCTGCACATTTCTTGGAGAGGATCTTTTCATTTGATTGTTCTCATCTACATGATCTGCAGGTGGACTTTTACATTGGTCGTCATCTATTTTGCAGTAAGTCCCTGCAATGGGATCCCTTTTGTTATTTTAAATCAAGAATTTATGAAAATATTGTCTAACATCTTCAAGTTATTATTTAAAGGAAATGTTTCCATACTTTTACACAGAGAATATAATTTATCAAGCATACTTAGATAATATCTGCATGCTTTTCTCCTTGACCCCAACCCGCACCAACACACAGAAACATGACAGAATACTCTTTTAACGTTACCTATGAGGTTGCATACAGTTTTGACTTTTTTAAAGTATTTCTGCTTTAGATTGCCACCTTGATTTCTGCTCATGGTTGTTGGATTTATTCAAGACAAGTCACTGAAAGCGAGGAGGCCAATGAATTCCTTAAAAGTGATTTTGAACGTTATAGACGTGCAACTCTAACTTTCAGAGAAGAACAAAAGATGGATGCAATTATATTGCAAAGCCATCATGAGCAAGAAATAACTGAGAAAAGAGCTGGATTCTGGGGATACATGATGCAAATTATCTATCAGGTTAGCATTATATACTTGTCTCTCTTCTCTGTCAGTTCTTGCATTGATATTGTAGATTCAATTTAAAATGTCCTTGATTCTTTTAATTTTTTATGTGATATGAGGTTTCCAAGCTTTATATAACATATTGTTCGGTAGAATTCACATGCACTTATCTATTTTAAATTATTTTTTTGATCTAAACATTCTTATGTTCTAGAATTGGTCTCTATCCAGTAAGTTTAATCCAGTCACAAATTTAGTAGCTTTTCAATTTTGCAGTTGTTATATTCTATTTTTTGATCATTATTCTTAATGTTTTCATCAAAGGCATAGAACTGAAGCCATTCCGTTTATTTGACAGACTAGTGCAGGTGCTGTAATCCTGACAGATGCTGTGTTTTGGGGTCTTATAGTTCCATTTCTATCTTTGGAACATTTCAGCCTTAACATGGTGGGTAATATATCCACTCATATTCTCTAAATAAAAAGTTATAAGTTGATTTTATTTCCTCTTTATTTTAATAAAATTACCTAACAGTGAATGCAGGAGCCATTATATGATTTCTGTAGTCCCTTGAATATTTTGTTGAAGGAGAAGAAAAAAGATGATAGACAGTTTTTAATTTATTTATGATTGCTTTTATTGATTGTTAGCAATATGAGTGTGTCTGAAATGATCATAGAGGTAACGTAAAAAAATATAGAATAAGAAATAAAATCATCCGTAAAAGAATAATAATAGTACCAATTGAGACAAATTAACATAAGGATGAATTAGATGATTTGAACATTTGCAATGTATATTTAGGGATGCACTGGTATAAAAGAATGACTTCATACACATAAAAAAGGAAGTAGATTGAAAAATACTTGGAAGAAAGTAATAAAGGAAGTCTTGATATATTTTCATCTTATAGAAAGTTTAGCTCTAAACTATGTAGAGGTTGGAAAAGAAAAAATAGATTCATATAGCCAAAGTTAACTAATTTGGGATTAAAACTCTGTTATTGTTATTGTTATCATCACCATTGCAGTGGCTTTGATCCTTTTTAAATGCTCATACCAGTGCGAGATTGCATGTCAATATGTACAGTTGAATTTATTGTTGTTGTTATTGTTGTGGATGCCTTTCCCTAGCCATGCACTTAAATGATATGATCTTCTTTTAAGTTGCCCTTTTGTGTGAAAATTTGTCTTCTTAAATTTATATATTGTTATGTCCAGTTGTGAAGCAAACAAATAAAAAAACAGAAAGGGCAAGAATTTCTAATATGAAAGCCTACGTATCAAGGTATATGGCATGGTTGTCACCCTTCTCAGAAAGTAGCCATTGGTTCCAAGATGTTGTCAAACTATTTAACATTCAATGCAATTCAGTTGTGATTCCGTGAGACAATTCTTCTGCAGTTCAAACCGTTAATTTATTACTTATGCCTGATGGTATCAGAAAGAAATATAAACAGTGAAAGAGGAAGGGAACATCCAAAAGGATTATAGATCTACCATCTTTATCATTTACTCTTCTTATCAAGACCTGCGATCAGAACTCCCTTTCTTTTTCTCAGACAAACAAACATTATTATTAAAGGTCTTGGAATCCCTCCCCCTGTTTCTGTTTTGCCTAGAATGAGTTACGCAGTAAACATTTTCTGAGGAAAAGATGCGATTACATTTTTCTTAAGTACTCTTTTACCATTAAGATACTCTGGTGCACAAGTGGATGAACTTTGAAATCTTGTAGTCTAGATTACTCTTTCTGATACTTGCATACCTTTTATTGGCATATCCTAGTTCTTCATCCATTTGGATTTGTAAGCGTTTGGCCACCTTTATCATTGCTCAAGCATCAGTGGTAAATTTCCATGATATTTAGGTGTAGGAAGGAATCAATTGCAAAATAATGATTTGTTTACCTTCTTAAAATCAGTTTAAACGAATTCTTTCCCCTTGCACTTAGAATAGTTGTAGGAGAACTCTGCTAGGGGGAAATCTTGCATTATGGCTCCCTGATATGCATCGAATTGCTTAAATATAATCAAATGTGAGATCACAGCGATCCACTTTCATTTTATGTGCATTGTCACATGCCTAATCTATATGCTTCCATCCTCTAACCTCTTCCTTGATTATTTATCTTGGGTTTTTGTTGTCATTTATCAGAGGCAGTACTCTACATATGTGCATTCAAATTGCACAATTTTATAGTGGACATCAGGCAATACAGTCATAGCCACAGGCGAAAGCCTTAAACATCAACCCTAAATGGTAAAACAACTACCCTGTCTAGACCAAAACAAGAAGATTAACAAGCAGTTGGTGCTATTGTCACAAGCAGTTGACATGGCCCCATTGGATTAAATAATCATTATTTTATATTCATGCAGCTTCATGTTGTTGTCTTTTTACCGGTCATTTCTCTTTGATATCTTCAGTAATATCCTGTGGAAATTACTGACCAGGCTCTCAGACGTAAGTACCATATGATAAAGAGGCTACGAGTCCTATATGATATTAAAGACGTAGTCACTTGCTAGTACCATCCCATGGAAGTACACGTCCATCTAACTAACTTGTATAGTTTTAGCTCGTCCATTATTTAAAATATTGAATGTAAAAATCTGCAGAGATATTGGGGACTTTTAAAATGCACTATAATCACTATTCTGCATTATGAAATCCTTGGGAAGCATTCTCTTTACCTTTCCAACTCTGTTACCATAGACTCAAAAGAAACAATATATATATGCTTCCACAAGCTCTAGGGAAAAAAAATTTCTGTCTTTGATGACAATTTTCTCAATGATGAAAGGTTGAAATTTCTTCCTTTATCAATGCCTTAAATATGCCCAAAAGAAAGACAAAAAACAAAAGAAAAAGGAACATACCGGAAACATTTGGCTGCTGAAATAAGTGCTCGCAGAAGTCAAAAATGGAAGCCAACTCTTTTCTAATTCCTTTACCCATTTCTCCCATACCATTGAAGCAATCCTGTCGTTCTAGAACGCCATAACCATTAAACACTCTAGAACTTGGTTTGTGTCTGCAAAACCTTTATGTTCCGCCAAAGCTCGGTGGGTTTTTCTGTCAGGTTTATGAAAAAGATCATTGTTTGGTGACATTATAATTAAAACAAATCACCTTTATTTATGATTGGTGGATATTGATGATATCATAAACCTGATAATAGGCGAGCCGTTTCTGTAGTTTTTGCATTATTCACGTGTTGATTTATCCAAGTTATCATCATCTTGGTATCATTTACATTTATTGAGGTTTTCTGTTATGATGCGGACCATTTTTTGGCAGATAATGGGATGCATGCATTCACTTAACGCCATCTTTCTTCTCCTTGATACTGCCCTGAATAGCCTGGTATGTCCCAAAGTAATGTAATGCATACAATGCAGTTTCTTTTCCATAATTTTAAACATATATTGATCTAAACCTTATTGTTTTTTCAGCCTTTTCCTGCATTCCGAATGGCATATTTTGTTCTATGGAGCTGTATCTATGTAACTTTTCAGTGGGTCCTGCATGCTTGTGGTTTTTCTTGGTGAGCTCTTTCTCTCAGTTCAGCTCATTACATTAAAATATGCATCATATAGCAGCGGGGAAAAACAAAACTAGCACCAAATTTTCCATGCGCCCATCACAGAGAGAGAGAGAGAGAGCTTGCATCATATTTTTCCACATTCCCTCAAGATGTTGGACATAATTTAGTGTGTTACTTATGTTGGCCAGGTGGCCTTACCCCTTTCTTGAGCTGGCAACTCCTTGGGCTCCTGTGTGGTAATTATCAGTTTTCTGATCCGTTGTTTGTGTTTCATTTGATTATTGATACTGATGGACATTCAACTCGCAGGTATTTATGTCTGGCATTTATTCACATTCCATGTTATGCCTTGTATTGGTTGATTGTAAGAGCTAAAAATGCATTTTTTTCAAGTTTTTTCCTGATGCATTTGTAAGGTCATATTAGCATCAAAACGGTGTACATTATGCAGAGGATTGCATCATCGGATGAGTGGTTTTTGTGTTGCAACGTTCAAATATTTTAGACACTGAAGGGACTCTTGTACGGCTTCTTGTTTCTGTACCCTTCTTAAACTTGGATATTTAAAGTACTGGAAGCTTTGTATGATAAGCTGCGTTGCAAGCTCCTCCAAAGTAAGTTGTTCGCCATGTTCCATCTTTACGTTTTGATATTTTAAAGCAATAAAGCTATTGCCACCAGTTCAAATAAGTTGGGATAACAACAGATGGAGAATAATTTGAGTAAAGAGTAATTATTCATGTTAATATGATGGAGATTTCTGTGATGTGGACTGTTTCAGCATCACTGCGGATGATATTATCAGATTAAACAGAAAGTTACCAGATAAGCGGATTGACGGTATTGCCAAGGAAATGTTTCAAATTGGATTCTCGTGAAATCATTCTTTTTTTTTTTTTCGGTGAACATTGTATATTATTGGATTGCAGGAGACGGTAGAGCATAATAGCAAACCCAAAATGGTTGCCCAGTGATCGTTAGCATCATACCCCACAGTGTTCTCTTTCCACCTCTTATCATTTCAATTCCAAACCTGGAGCGTAGAGGGTATGTCATTTGCATCAGGCTAAGCACATAATTGAATTGAACCTTTTGCAACATTAGAAAACCTCATCCATTTGCAATGCTTCGCTTTTAGACCATGGTCTAGGAGGTATTGCTTGCAAGAAAAGTCTTTGTGCATCAGCATCAGAGACCGATGCATAAAGCACATATCGGATACGCAGATTGGCCCGCACATGTGCCACCACGTGTGCAATGCGGGCTGTATTGGTCCACTGCATGCACAGTGGCACGGCGCATGGTCAATCCACATGCCCAGTGCGCAAAGTCTTTTCCATTGTCGCATGGAGCAATACTTTGTCAACATATATGGATGATCAATCCACATGCCAAGTGGCATCATGGTTCATGGCTCATTGAGCTGCAGTATGGGCGCATGATCAATCCACATGCCCAGTGCGCAAAGTCTTTTCCATTATCTGCATGGAGCAATACTTTGTCAACATATATGGATGGGTTTTGACCTGAATCATTCAAGGGACAACTTTGACATCCAAGACAATATAAAGGTGGATTGTTGGAATGTGAATCCTAAATCCATAGGAACCTGGCCATAACTACTAATTGATGATAATGCTGGCCATGGTCGAGGAGATATTGCCTGCTTGGAGCAATACTGTCTCAACATGAATAGATTGGGTTTGACCTCAATCATTCGAGGGCACGACCTGTTATCCACGACAATACATAGCTTGGATTGTTGGCAAGTGAACCTACATCCATAGGAACCTGGCCATAACCACTAACCGACAATAATTCTCAACAAAAGAATAACATTTGGATTACGAATGGATCCAAGATCCACGTTACAAGTGGAGATGATGAGCCCAATTCATTCCATCAAGAAGCATCGCTGTTGGCCTGCTGCGTGTAAGTAGCGCCACATGAAGGAACTAGGCTTGATTGATGCATGGTAACATGGTCCATGCATTTGTTGATGCAAGCGCCTGCGCCCACATTACATGGTAACATCGCTATTGTTTCTACGATAAAACACTTCCCAACTTTTCGCACCATTACATAGCCATATATTCAGTCAAATTCAAGCCCTTCAAATTAGGATGGTTTTTTCAACAACTTTTGCTAAGGCATATACCAGTTCCAATGGCAATCACTGTTCTATTGACATGAGCTATCTTGAAACCCACCATCAAACCATTGCTTTATTTAATGTTTATCATTCGAATTGTCAAAAAATCTGATACGCTAAGTTAAAAGATATGACCAACATTTGCACCTTTTTTT
Organism: Calamus simplicifolius; assembly: GCA_900491605.1. NCBI lineage: Eukaryota > Viridiplantae > Streptophyta > Magnoliopsida > Arecales > Arecaceae > Calamus > Calamus simplicifolius. Next base: position 503,083 of record UESW01004607.1, on the reverse strand, counting down.
TTTTTAATGAAGAATGAATTAGGGAGAGAAGCTAAGAAAATCAGTACAAATAGGTGTTAAGATTAATGGTTATCAGCATATTAGGAAATCAACAAAATGTTACAATTACTTGTATAAACATGTAAGATGACTTGGTAAGAAGGTGCACTTGGAAGAACATGATAATTTAATCAAGCATGTAAATAGAAAAGAACAATATAAAAGAAGTTGTGGAATGTATGACTTGCCAATTCAAATCACAATAAACTAACAAGAACGAACATTCCTAAGGCCATGTCATTTATGATTTATTGCAGAGATTAATGGTGCATTGCTTGTTTATGAGCTCAACAAGTGAAAAAAAGGAGTCGTCCAAGTTAGCCAGCATAAAGAAGCAATTGAAATGAAGAACGAATAAATAAAAATACATATTAACCACCAATCTAAAAAATTTGCCAACAAAAGTGATTTACATACACACGCACACAAGGCTAAACCAACGTGGTTCTATGACTTCTAACGCCAAAAAGAAAGAGAGTTTTTTGAAAAATAAATAAATATTTGGTAGTATTATCTGAATAGCATTTCCAAAAGAGCGCCTTTTAAGAAAAACTAGAAGAGGTTTTCTTGCTTCTCTTCATAGAGACGCTCTAAAAAGATCTTTTTAATGCTCTAATTTACAGACCTCATTTTTTAGAAGGTAAAAGAGAAATAACCATTAATGCCCAATGATCTCATAAATTTCTCTCAGTTTTTGATGAAGACAAAAGATTACTCCGTTGTAAAACAGAAAAGATGATGACAGAGATATGATTAGTATTCATATCTTCTAAAGTGGATATCGATATGTATACACCCATATGATCCATTGGAAATAAGTTTTCATCCCTTCTGCAGGGGATTGGGGAAAGAGTGGACTACATGTTAAATTTAACACCACAAGAGCCAAATAAGAAAGTCCATTAACTACAATCATGCATCCACATATCTACAAGGTTAAAGCTGGACAATCATCAAAGGAATAAGAATGTTAAGCTATATCAAACTTAGATGAAATATTAGTGTTAAATAGGATGGGATGGAATTTGGTGAATAACAAACCAAATAACTCTCCATCATAAAGCAAGAAATAGGAAGGTGATGGAAATTACGGCCCCACACAGTTATTGATCAAGAATGCTCCAAAATATTACCCTATTCACAATGGCTTTAGATTAGACTAACAGAACTGATCAACTTCAGACTAAACGAAGTTATATTAGTTATCGTATACTGATCATTTCTACATCAAGGATGTTGTTTATCATCAGTTTAAAAAAAAAAATCCAGAACGACTCTATGTTCAATTGCATGATAGAAACAGGTGAACTGTAAATAAGTCCCAACGCTCAAAGCACAGTATCGGATGAACCGCGTGCAACCCCATCAAACAATAAACCATCAATCAAGCATTTCTAGCAACAACAAAATTTCAGTTTCAAATGTACCATAATTCGTCTCGTAAAACATTAACCAAAGATTTGATCTCAAATATTATTTTCTGTCCTCCAGCCTTCAGACTTCAAACGAAACAACCATTTAAATAAACCACGAAAATATATCTAGAATCGAAAGCCTTTCTCTATCTATCGATCTCCAATCGGCTGTTTTACTCACCTCCGGCCTTCTGGTAGACGTAGGTGAGGCCGCACTTGCCGCAATAGTGGCGATCGAAGTGGTTGGCCATGAAGGTCCCGGCGCCGCACTCGGCGTTGGGACACTCTTTCCTGAGCCTGGTGACCTTGCCAGAGTCGTCGACCTTGTAGAACTGGAGCACGGCGAGCTTGACCTTCTTCTTCTTGTGCTTGATCTTCTTGGGCTTGGTGTAGGTCTTCTTCTTGCGCTTCTTGGCGCCACCGCGGAGGCGAAGAACGAGGTGGAGGGTGGACTCCTTCTGTATGTTGTAGTCCGCTAGGGTGCGTCCATCCTCCAGCTGCTTTCCGGCGAAGATGAGGCGCTGCTGGTCCGGCGGGATGCCTTCCTTGTCCTGGATCTTCGCCTTGACGTTGTCGATCGTGTCCGAGGACTCGACCTCGAGGGTGATGGTCTTGCCCGTGAGGGTCTTGACGAAGATCTGCATCTTGCCGGCGGCGGTGCTCCGGTGATGGACGACAGCAGCCGCTAAAATTAGGGTTTGGGCCTCCGAGGTCCGGGGAGAATCGGGAGGGCTAGGGTTTTCCTTTAGGTGATCGCAACATTTTTATAGGGCAAGGCAGCGCTGTGGCTTTTCGCTTGTGGTACAGGGGGATAATTAATCCTGGCCGTTCGATTTTCACCGCGGAGGCGCCGACCAGCCGTTAAAAGGCTCAAACCAGTACGGTGGCCGGTGGGTAGCGGATTTTGATCTTATTCTCTAATTGCACGGTTTGATTATTTGAGTAAAGCTTATCTTGAAATAAGCTTGAACCAACCTTGATCATTGATCCAAGTTTGAATCTATTCGGTTAAGCTTAAAATTATTTCAATTTAGACTGAATTAGGTTGATGAGACTCAGCTCAATAAGACTTGAAATTGATGACAGATGTTACACTATATATTGCGAGATTTAATTCAATATGGCTGGCTATTAACCAACAATTGATTCAAGCATGAATTGTTTTTGAAGTTGGCTTAAATTAAGCTTCAATTGAGCTTGGTTGGAGCTTGAATTGAGTTTGAATAAGTTTAATACAAGCTTGAACCAATATCAACTCAATTGTATCATCAAATTTGTGGAAGTAGAATTCTATTTGGTTCAATTAAAGACAAGCTCAAATTAAACTTCTCCTTCATTTGAAAGAAACAAGTTGCGCATCACCGAGAAGAAAATTAGAATCAAATACACGTGTTGTTTCTATTTCTCTATCTGTTCTCCGACTAGCATGGACCAGATTAATGGCAGACTGATTTCATTTGCTGTGCATTGAGTGCAGCTAGAACCGAACAAATGGAGCCCGAAGGAATAAAAGTATATAAGGATGCGGAAAGAGTACAAGTCCAAATGCACCTGGCCCCATAAATTCTAATTTCTAATTAGCAAATAAACATCTTAAGCACCATGAAACATTCTGATCCTCTCTCTCTCTCTCTCTCTCTCTCTCTCTCGTTCCCCGTTTCTGCTCCCCTGACGTCTCATTGCATGATCAGCTCAAAAATATAATATTTTTAAAAATATAAAAATAAATATGACAACTAAAAGACCCAAAATATATTATAAGTGAAAGTTTGAGGACTACAAGCAGCAATAATTCCGTCAACGCCGACTGGGTTATAAGATTTGCGATCACAGCTAAGCCATGGATGAAAGTGATCTTCCGAAACGAGTTTTAAGATTCACGTGCTTATATCGTGTCTTTGCTTAAAAATAACAACTTAATGGGAGTTGCTTGAAATGGGCAAATCACACGACATGGAGTCGGATGAATAGCGCTCTGAAATTAGGGTACTAAGCAATCATGATAGAATAGTAATAGATCTCTTGGAAGCCAAAGATACTTTCCCAGACTTTTCTCTCACATTACCCTCTCACATTACTTCCTGTAATTGAGTTGGACTGATACCATCTTATATATATATATATATATATATAGCTACAAAATTCTGGGAGCATATCTTGACATCATCACATCTGCTATTCCAGAGGCAATTCTATCACTAATCACATATCATTATAAGGCCTTCCTGTGATTACAATTTTAAGCAACACACTATATCAAACAGTGACTTGGATCAAGGAAGACGCATGAACTTTCCGCATTGAAATTTAAACAGTTAACGAAATCCTGAAACAAAAGTGCAACAGAAAGCAAATGCTCACAACATCTAACAGAAACGCATAGCATAGAACTCTGACAGAAACTGTTCTGAAATTTAAACAACAAACAACATCCTGAAACAAAAGTGCAACAGAATGCAAATGACCACAACATCTAATAGAGATACATAGCATAGAACTCTTGACAAACTGTTCTGAAATTTAAACAGTAAACAACATCCTGAAATGAAAGTGCAACAGGAAGCAAATGTTCACAACATCCTGAAATTTAAACAGCAAACAACATCCTGAAACAAAAGTGCAACAAAAAGCAAATGACCACAACATCTAATAGAACATAGCATAGAACTCTTGACAGAAACTGTTCTGAAATTTAAACAGTAAACAACATCCTGAAATGAAAGTGCAACAGGAAGCAAATGTTCACAACATCTAACAGAAACACATAACATAGAACTCTGACAAAACCTGTTCTTCAAAGGCAAAACTCACAGCAAGGACTCTGCTATGGCTCTGACATCTGCATGGGTGCCGCAATATTCTCAGACTGAGGAGGACGGGTCAGACTTGGGACACCGCACTGCAGCCATATGATGGCAAGGATGATGATAGCATGCAGTGTCATCTTGTTGTGAATGCTGGCAAAACTAGAAAAACACTGCAGCCCAACGCTCAGGCAGTACATGATTACAGTGATGACGGCACCTGGATTTGCCAGCTCAGATATCAACGTCTCCAGCGCTGTCAGGTCCCTTCCAGAATGCTCTTGGTTCAGCCAGTAGATTAAACCACGTATGGGGAGCTGGAGATAGAAAACAAGCAGCAAAACAGAGGAAGCAATGCCTTCAACATAAGCCAGCAGAGGCATGCCAAGGTGTGCCGACAAGAGAAACCATCCATAGGCTAACAGAAGGATGGAATATGACCCCGAGTCAACACAGAAAGCAGAGCTACAATGTATGGAACACGAGTAGAGGAGAGGGAGGGGCCGGCAACAAAAATTATGAGTGCAGAGGCTGAGAAATGCAAAGCAAGAACCTCTGCAATCATGTACAGACCAAACATTCATGGATGAGATTGGTGCAAGACATCACCCATTCCATAAGGCGAAAGGAGTGTAGAGGAGAAAAAAATGACAAAGTTGACACAGAATAATTGAGCATGAAACATGTCCTGCTTGAACATACTGGTCCACCAATTTCCCATAAGCTGAAAACATAGAAAGAAATGATACAAGTGCAAGAAAAATATTAAATATTCCTTCTAGAAGAATGCAGAACAGCATGACGCATGTCAAGGTAAAAAAGAAGATACAGCAAATATCAAGCATGTGTTTCAGGATAGATTGATCTCTTCTGACATGGAGCATGTGTTTCAGGATAGATTGATCTCTTCCAACACCATGTCGCTTGCTTATTTTCACTTGTCATGGGCATAAAACTCCTCAAACCCACATTCGAATGAAAAGAAAAGAGAGATCAAATTTTCTCATACAATAAGCAATCCAATGCTCCACAACACATTGAATACATGACATAGCGTGCCGATTGTACATGTCCATCAAAATGAAGAATTGATGTCCTCAGTGACAATATTTGTTAATTTTAAAGCAGTAAGCAACGCTAATTTTGCAGTGTTTATGAAGCTTCAACAAGCTCATCAGTATTGAGGAATAAAAATGGCATGCTTCTATGGTTAAAAATCATATCTAAAACCTAGAGATTCAATCACAGGCAACTAGTAATAGTTCAAATTCAAATTCAACCTTCCAATACCTATAAAAGAACGTTAAAGAAGAATAAGATAGAAGTTAAAAGAATGATATAAACAGGAGAAATTAAGTGACAGCTACTAAATGTAGAGAAGGTGCCTTTAAAAAAAAAAATCTATTGAAGTGATAGGATGACCATGAAGAGCTATTGTCCCACAGAATGTAGTAGCTTTACGTTGGTTTTCCCATAACACAAGGACATCAACCATTTTTCCCTTGCACTCCATGTATAACCATCAGCAGTGCATATTATTTATCATAATTACCAACAGTAGACCTTAAATAACAATATATCATCCAAACAAAATAGAGAACAAAATTTTTAGAGAGAAAGGGAGGGAGATCCACCCGTAATATAATTACCTAGCTACAAATTTTTAGGGATGCACGATCCTAGAATAGAACCCACAACAATTGGATGCTAAACAGAGAAAACATAATTTGATATTATTTCTGTACTTGTGTCACACTGAGAGAAGAAAACACTAACAGTCAACTTGCTAAACTTTATAAGACTTTATCTCAACTCGTATAGATTACCTCTGCCATTTAGCATTGGTGCATGCCAATAACTAAAGAAACAGGTTCTATGACTCAGATAACTAAATTGAACTTTAAAAACCATTCATCAGAAATGAAAGCTAGGAGAGGTCTGACAGAAATTCAGCCCATAACAAGAAGATTATGTGTTGCAGTTAACACAGAACCGATCGTAGAAGTAATGCCACATATTAGCATTCTAGATATTACAAATGGTGGTGCAAGGAGGCAGACATCACTGCAATTTCTCAAGGCAGACTAGCATAACAGCATATCCATTTGAGTCCAGATCCTCTCCCTCTCCCATTGATGGAGGATCTAGTTCAATTACCTGCAATTTGTGCATCACATAGTGGAAGGTGATTGAACAGTGCAGTACATGCACATCCTAGTCCTGTCCAATCACCAGCCATCACATGGTAAACAATTTGGGGGTGATGATGACTCAGACCTCTCTAGTTCAAATACAATCTGGTGAGGATCTAAATTCTATCCATTTAAATAACCATAAGTGCAAATAACTGTGAAACCAATGTTTTTCGGTTCAATTGCATCACTGTAAAAAGGATTAAAAATATAGCCCAAATACACAAATGCCAGTTTCTTTGATGCAGAACTGCAGGGACCCAACAAGTTGGTATAATTCAAATATTGACTTTATTTTTCAAGCAAATAATACCATCATGCGAGTTAATACATAATTTTAGGGGACTGATTTTAATCATGATAGATTGCTCTTGGTGGTGATGGAAAAGGGCACTGAAGGTCCGATCCACTTCCCTTCTATTCCAGAGATGCACGACTCTTGGGACTGATGCAAACCATAGGGTTTGTTGGATCCCAACAACTACCTGCCCATCCACTATTAAAGCAACGAATTTTGATTTTCATACATTGAGATCTATAACATTTCCTTAGGCTGCAAGTTGGATGCTTACATCCAAAATTTAGCTACCATATCTAATCAAAAATAGAAATTAAACATCAATTCTTCAGGTTTTGATTGCCATCCACTGCCCAGGTAATCAAAAATTAACTTTCCCAAAATAGATGAATCTTGGATATCCATCAAGTCATTAAGGATCTAACTAAACTAATTCAAGCCCTACCAAATAAACAAAATCAACATTTTTATAAAAGAATCAATCCTAGAAGATCAGGGTTTCAAGTGACCTCAAACTGCAGTCGAAAAGCCTTGAAGCCGAGGAGGGGGTCAAGCATAGGAATCAAAATTGGAGACAGGAAAATGCAAACGAAAAGGAAAATTAACCAATTTACCTGATTGCCAAGAGTTGTCTGCAGACTACCCATGCCAAATGCTGGACAACCCACTCTCTCCATCGACCAAGATAGGATTAGGGTGTTGTCACTAGCTGCACAGGTACTGCACAAGTGCAATATATCTATTGTTATAATGTTAATGCCCTGGGGTACAACTCTATCCTTGAACAATGCCAACTTTTAGTAAATGCTTGATTATCTTTTTTGAACCTTGTGGAACACAGGCTTACGCAACTCCCATATATTTTTTTTCTTTTTTAACCCTACTCAGTCATTTTGGCATTACACGTGTAATGCTCAAGTCTCTATATCAGAATACTTCACAAAGGAGTATGGAAATTTTTGTTATAAATGATAACTTCAAATAGGTCGAATGCAATTTGTGTGATTTTAGATAGAAATTCCAAATATTGTAGTCAAACCTGTTTCACCATTTGCTAGGTTGATGGTGGCTCATCACAATGAAAAATCTTGCTGCTTCTTAGTTTTGACCATTTATTTTCATGTACTTTCATTTATTTAGTAACATATTATATTTTTTTGGTTTTAGTCTTTCAGGTGACAATAGCTCAAAGGAGTTGGCTACAAGAGACAATTGGATACTTGTCTAGAACACAATGCCAAACTGGGCAGACAGTCCTAGTACATCATAGATTCACCATATGTAACTCTCATCAAGCAGTGACAAAAACTCTCATCAAGCAGTGACAAAGCTTTCATGTGCCAGAATAAAATATGTAGCAAGTAGATAAATAAGGTTACTGGCATAAATTTAGTAGCTATATATGTCTGATTCTTTGCTAAACAAAATCAGTCTGATTCACTGTTAGAAGGTCAGATGCTACAACTTTCCAAATTGTAATGTCTAAAATCACAGAAATTTTGTATTGTTGCTCCATTGTTGTTTTTGTTGATGATGACGATGATAATGTTTCAAATACTCACTCCCCTTAGATACATAATATTATTTATTTCCCGGATAGGCTTGCCAATAGGATAAAAGTTATTTCAAATCACGAGGCAGAAACTTATGTTAACAAACAGCAGGAAAATGCAAACACATCAACAAAAAGCCAAAATGTTCTAATCTCAGCTGCTAGTGTTTTTTTTGAGTAGAACATCAGCTGCTAGTGTTGAAAAGTTATTATAAACAGTTTTATAAATGCATGCATAAGTCTGAAGTTTACCCTAACCACGCTGTATACCCTATATGCAGATGCCATATGAAGTCAGCCCATATATGGGCCGAAAATGGTTTGCTTAGCACTTTGTAGCCCTATATGCTATAGGATTAGCATTGTGTGACCAAATATGCAGCTTAATTATCATTATATGACCAAATATATGGTCCTTCCACCATTGTACAACCATGTTCTAGCCACTCTTATTGAGACATATATGCACAAGACATGTTTAAGCTAATGATCAGTCAGGTTTCAAGCCAGCCAGATAACATCTATATTAACAATTTCAATATATTTATTCTATAACTATTGACATTAGGAATTAAGCACTAAGTGGTAAGCATTCATTGCTGGATATAATTATTATTTATAATAACCATACGATAACAAATTTTATTTGTTTTTTAATATTTAAAATACTAAATATTTATTCAGCAAACAAAATTATAAAAAGACTAACTGCACATGTGCCCCCATATGCAGCTGCATAATGCATACATGCTATATGGTCTCTTGACCACCGGCATACCACATTAGCTTTGTAAAAAATTGATCATAATTTATACATATTGGAGGCAAAAAGGACAATTATGTCACAAATTCATATCTACTCTTCAATATATCATGGGGCATGTCCAGCTTTTCATATTTACTCAAATTTAGTGCTGTAGATTGAACTGTTAGAATAGCATAAATTTTATTATCTTTTCATGGAAACAAAAACTTTTTTCTGTGGCAAACAACTACATGCCAAAATTGACTTTGTGCTGACACGTTGAAACTGAGTTGTTAGGGGGGCTTAATTATGCGTTGATACTTCCAGCAAATATTCTGCATGGGTTGATATAATATAACAACTCACAAGATAGCACTCTAAATATCCTAAACTGACACAGCAACAAATATTGTAAGGTCAAATCAACATCTGCGTGCATGCCAGTGCTAGTGGGATTTGTACATGCTTGCTTGCATGCATGGACAAGGTTTTATTTCACTGATGTTTGGATTAAAAGGTTGAGATCTCCCTGACCTTCTGAAAATATCAGCAAATGAAGGCTGTCGAGATATAAGTTTTTGATTGGGCAAATCAAGGAGTCTTATGATCACTATAATAATCATCTAGATTATTTATTTCTGAAAATTTTAGACCCTCAAAGATATATAAGATGAACATGGCATCTCAGAGTAGCACTTTGCCTCCAACAATATCTACAGGCAAAAATCCATTGACTATTTCCAAGCCAGCAGGGAAGTCGATGATTTGTGTTGCAAACTCAAACATTATTTGGACTCTGAACAAATTGCTATTTTCACTGTAAGAATCACGTTACCTATTAGATTTGTCTTTCAAAGTGTGCTTTCTTCCATGCAATGATTTGTATGGATACTCTTCAGGTTGGAGACACCTCTAGAGTTAATTACAGGAACCAAGAGTGAGAATGCAGTCAGCGGTAGGTTGAACGATCTGTGTCAGGCCGTCTAACTATAATTTAATAGTGCAGCTGCTGGTGGTTGCCTTGCATGGTCAAACTAATTTCAAATTGACATAGCTTAAAAAGTTCAACTTTCATTGGTGGAGAAGAAATTAGCTAAAGCAGATTTTGAAGATAGGATTGCAACTTGCAATCATGCTGACAAGTGTCCGCATATATGCCCAGCTGAGGGGATGGGGGCATCCCTCGGCACTTTAGCGATGTTGAAAAGGAGACGAGGGCTGCCAGAATATTGATTAATGATATGGAATCACAAGTTAAATTGACAGCAGAAGTTGATAACGTGAAACAAGATAACAACAGATTCTAGGAACTCTTACAAACAAAGGCACATGGTGGTACACATCTTATAAAACATCATGAACATGGACCATGGCAGTAAAAGGCAAGCCATGCAGATGAAGTTCAAATAGCAGAATATGGTGACATTTAAAAATTATCTTTGGTTGCAACATTGGAAAAAAATGGTTAGAGAACTAGAGGAGGCCAAAATCTTGAATAGGCAACTTGAGAAAGATCACGTTTTGCAGAAATTAGCCTATTGTCAGATGAGTGGGAGAAGGCAATTGATTTGACACGTTTTCTTCTAGATCATTGCAAATCACTAGAAGATGCATCTGAGTACATCAAAACCATTGTGGATTCATTTCTTGAAGGAAATGAATAGATTGATGAACATGTGCAAAGGGTACGAAGAAACTTTCGAGAGAAGGAAGCATTAATTGCTGATCTGGAAAAGAGGCTAAAAGATGCACAGCAAACAAGGTGGAACTGAAGTCAAAGTTGGATCATTGAGGAGAGCAGCTCTTGTAATGACTGAAGTCCAGCAGATTGTGAATGATAAGAACTTCAATGAACTATTCCATTAAAGAAATTTGTTGGATGAACATATATTAAAAATAAAGGAACTAGAGAATGTTGTGAAATGCAAGGAAAGTCATATTTTAGAAGAAAAAAATAAAAAAAAAATTTCTGACACTACATTTCTAGTGATTAAAAAGCTGCATGACATGAATGCTGCAGAATATTTCGATGTGGGAATAATTGAATCTATAGTTAATGGACTTCTTGATGAAAATTCAAAGGTAGAAGAGAATATAAACCAGGATGAAGGCTCTGTTGTGCCCAATCTGAAATTCAAATTCTTTTTCTGGATGCCTAGAGAAACAATGTTAAAACCAAAATTCCAAAGGAGAAATGATACCTTTCGGCTGAAAAATGCTGGCATCCAAGCTCAAAAAGCTAATGTTGAAGAAAATTCAAATGCATTGGAAGAACTGAGGGTTCCAGTGGAGATGGCAGTCCAAAGGATTGTAGAGTCTATCAAAGTGTTACATACCTCATACACTAACTAAAAAATATATTGCTGCTTCAGTATCTGGCATCAACAGCACTTATGCTGCAGTCCAGATATTGCTCCATGACTCAATAAAGGATGCTCATGAAATAAAACAATTAGGGAGTTGAAAGCACAAAGAATCCTTCAATTATGGTTGAATATCCACAATTTGGAGCTCACACTGATATTCAATCCACTGCAATGTAGATCAGAGTGGACGGTCTGGGCAAGACCAATGAATGTTTGAGTGGCATAAAATCTGACTTTAACTCACTATTCAGTGGACGTAAGACATCATCCCTATATGAACATGAAGAAAAACTGATCTCTAGTAATTTGCTGATGCAGCATCCTATGAAAGATGTGGAGTTAGGTATGGATGCCTTATTTGAAATACGCTTTCAGTAGGGCACATTTTGCACGAAAACATATTGCTAAATGTTCTGCACAAGGAATGAGCAACCTCACGATGGGGACGATAATATAATTGTTGATGTTATTCATGAAAAACCATCAGATCATGTTGCCATATTAGAACAGGACCACATGCTGTGAACTCCAAAAGAAATGAGAGAGGAAGTTGATGGAGGCTGTTGCAAAACTAAAGAGGATCCATATTGTTTCTCAACGGTTGAACATCAGAAATCATGGTTGCTTCCTCATCGATCCACATGAGTTATCATTTGATACAAAGATTGTAGGCAGAGCTAATTTGTTGTATTATTGTTGCAGTTTCTTTCAATATTATAGAATTAACCATTGTTAAGGTCTACTATGCATTGTTGACCCCTTCCCCAACAGCTTAAGCTTTTAGAGTCTAGTAAGTAATTATGGTATCAGAGCTCAAGAGCACGGATTCAAAATTCCATGCCAACCAATTTTCATGATACCTCCCATTTGTTATCTTGAGTCTTTTCTTCTTGTCGTTCATTCTTGGTTGAGTCATTCTTGACTTGTTTTTATCTTGAGTCATTTTTATATTGTTTATACCTTTAACCATTATGATCATAAAAAGAATATGATCACAATAGTTTGATATTAACTACATAAGCAATCTAGCCATGTCTTCATGACCTTGTAGAGCATAAAGCTAGCATCAAACCTAGAAAAGTTGTTCAGTGATGAAGACATTGATAAGCCTGAAATAGATTGAAGCCGTTAATTGCATAATGCCCTTAAGATTCTTTAACAATTTGGAGATGTGGCGCAGACTTGAAGCCTATAAAACTCAAATGTGGTATGAATTCCGTCAACAACATGTAAACATGAATCTAAAAATTGTTTATTATATAGAAGGCCAGAATACTTGGGAGACAAAACATAGTATGCACCCATGAGGTTCTTATTGATGTGGACATAAAAAGCTTGAGTGCAGTATAATCTTAAGGTCATGCCCTTAAGAACCCAGACGTCGGATGAAACACATAGAAGCATGTTTAAGTGCCTAAACACTGAATGTGGTGCAGACTGCAAACAAAGGTTAGACTGATGAGGACCTCATTGTAGTATGGACCCATGAAGAAACATGCCATTGAATGTTCAACCAAAATATAGCATAGATTTAAGGTGGATGCTCATTGAAGTAGATAACTTCTTATTGAATAGCATTTAATGCAATTTCATATGTTCAATAGTCTTTATGCTTATCTAATGATTATGATATATAATTGTTCAGTACAATATATATCTTGCAACAGTTTAGTTCTTTTCCAAAGATCATAAATTTTAATTTCTTTGCTAAACTTCTTGCTAGATCATGCATTGTAGTCCAAGTATCATAGTTTCCACAATACTCTTTTAATGGAAGGTCCTTTAGTTTCACTCTATAGTTTCGTATTTTATCATTATGAGGCATTACTACTTTTTCCATTAGAGGAGGATTGCATAGTCTGATGATCAACATATGTTTTTGTAAATGCTTATTAAGTTCTGTTATTAGGCATTATATGCACTTGCTTAAAAAGGATATGCTGAGTCACTAAGGGCCTATTTGGGCATTGTTATTCTGATCTGGGAATACCTTATGAAAGATGTGAAATTTGATGTTTAAAGTGATGATGGAGAGGAGAAATTTGAGGAGCGGTAGGAGATCGTTGAACCCACAAGCCCAGTTTTCAGGATAGTTGAATTCACATTTCCAGTAGGTTTTTACTTTCCCTACCTATCAAGTATCAGGGTAACAGTGGACCTTCTCCAACATCTGCAACTCTTCCTCCTTTTTCCACCTCAGAAAGAAAATGCAGCTGGTCTGGAGAAATGCACGCTTGATCTGTCCAGCCATCCAAACAGACACAAGTGGTATACCTAAGTGCATCAAGGTGCCCTTCTGTCTATGGACCACCTGACCCCCTTACAACTTCAGTTGTGTGATAAGCTGATCAAGTTATATGCCTGCCAATACAGGCATGTTCACAATGCACATACATTTAAGATGTAAGAAACCTTGCAACATTGTGTGTTGCATTGCATGTCATGATACCAACCAATGCTTAAATCTTTCATGGTATAAATTGATGAGGTTAAAAATTGCAAACTTTAGCATGAGGGAGACAGCAGTAAAAGAAAAAAAAGAATAAAAAATGAGAACTTTGATATGGTTTACATTGGCATAGGGTATAACGTCGCATTGCAACAAATACAAATGTCACTAAACTCAATAAAAATTTATAAATGCAGAATATAATAATAAAAACATATCCTTGTGCATGCATACGTATATAAATGTTTGTAGATATAGACACATACCTTCACAACCCAGACAGCTTATGATATATTGGAAAGATAGAAGTGACAGACAAAATGCATTTGAAATCATCTCACTATTTCTTTCAAAATTGGAGCTGTTGTTTTTATAGCTATTGCAAAATTTAAGAACTGCTTCAACAATAGCAAGTGCACAAATTCTAACAACAACACACAAAAAGAATAACATGAATTCTAATATATGGTTATTGATAGTAAAAAAAAAGGTCTAATATTTCTATTTGAGTTTCAGTAGATACTAAAGCTTAAGATCATGCATGGCAAGATGCAGAAGAGAAAACAAAGCAGACAACTGGATTTCCGCTGAAATTAAAAAAAGCACAAGAAAAAATGGAAGAGGCAGAGCTCATGCCACAGGCATTGCTGATAGATGTAAAATTTGAAAGGCATCAATGGAAACAGGCAATCCAAGAGTTGCTAGTTAAGAGAACTACACTGGTTGAAGAATTGCAGAAGATTCATTCAAGTAGTGTAGAAATGGTAGGCATTACACCCTCGCTTGGAGAATCATTTCTGGAAGTCTGGAGGATCACAATGAAGGAAGTGAATCTTATTTGTTCCGATATGTTTTCCTTCAGGAAAGAGCTGCTGTGATGGATTGTCACCTCAAGAACATGGCTTGAAGAAAGAGAAGCATCTAAATGTGGATTCTTCTCTTCAACACAGATGACCAGGTTCCTATTCAGTACTTAGGAAATTAAATCTAAAGGTAAATTAATTGAATCAGCATCCTTCCAATAGCCTATAAACATTCTTATTTTTCCTACATCTATGGAAATACTTTCATACTCTGCATGCAGGTTCAAACTGTTAGCTACATAACCAATAGTCATGACATCTAAAGGTATCCTATCAATACTTGGACACCACACACACACACACAAAACACTTGGCTAGATTTCCAAGCACAAATGTTTTTTCTCCCAATCCCGTGCCACAACATTTCATGAGTAAGAAGCTCAATGATTACTATTTCTAGTTTGCTTCTGCATTTAAGAATTTATTGCCTTTCAACCAGGCCTCTCAGCATAAATGCCGCAAAGGAAATGATTTCTTACCTATTAATAACTCCTCCCATCCATAGTGTTCCAAGAAAAAAATTTCATACTTCACTTAGCAACCTTTATGCTCTCCCATGAGACAAATTCTAGAAACTGACATGCACAAGCATAATTCAGCATTACTATCACAGTACATTGATAAACACTGCAGGATTCTTCTAGGTTGGGGTTTGCTAGTTGTATGAGACAGCATGTATTGCTCTACATCACCATTACAGTACATATATGGCACAAACATTCAAAAAAGATGAGCATACTGAAGATAAGTACGTCATAAATTCACTGCCATACTCAAGGATAATCGAAAAAGTATTGATTGGAGAACAACTTACAAGGTCCTCTTTCATAATTGAATTGATTGAAAAAATACTATCAACTGCAAGCATCTATTTGGATAGAAAGCAAGGCTGAATAACAATACTAAAGCTCTTCTTTTCAGACTGCTTAATAACTATTTGTCATAGGTGATACAGAATCCATAGATTTATGTCAGACGCTGCAATCCCTATTGAAAAGAATAGGAGTCCAAGCAAGGTCCTCAAATCCCTATTTCTCCTTCTAAATGAACTTCTATCACAAGAGATAAAAGAGAACCTCCAACACCATTGGAGAAGATAATTGATCTTTAAAACAAATAAAAGAGTCACAGCCTTTCACTGCTGTTATCCCCATACAGCTCAGAATTCCCCTTCGCCATCAACTCCAAGTCCTTCTGCATCGCCTCCCTCTTCGTGCTCAACCTCTCCATGTACTCATTGTGTCCCTCTTCCATCATCTCCACAAACTTATCATTTATTTCCAGCAACGGGTCCCTGTCCACCAGCTCCCCTTGGTCATACGCCTCCCTCAGCATCGCCGTCTTGATCCCTCCCTTCAATGACACATAGAAAATCCCTGAGTGCCTCGTGAAGGTGTTTGCAAACGCATTGGAGAACAGGTACTCCTCACAGAACTTCCCGAGCACCGGCACCGCCATCCTCTTGAGAAGCGAGAGGGAGAGCACCTCGTGGAGCACCCCGACCATCCTCTTCTCCATCTCCGGCGAGGCCGGGTGCAGCCCGGAGGCGTCAGCATACGGCGATATATAGGGAAGCTCCAGCCAGTCCCTGACCCACTCCCTCATCTCCTTCTTGAGGTAGAAGCCCGACGGGAGGCGGACGGTGAAATTGGGCCGCATCCCGATGCCGGTCAACTGGGACTCCTCGTCGGCCCGCTGCTCGATGACGGATTTCGCGAACTCCTCGTTCCAGGAGACCAATTCAAGAAAGGATTTTCCCTCGCCGGGGTTACCGACGAGGCGGAGGAGGTGAGGGTATCTGGGGACGAGGGAGGTGAGGAGGTCGTTAGGGAAGCCGAAGTCGCGCTTGACGTTGAGGAGCTTCTCGGCGGAGATGACCTTGTCCTTGGACATCATGAGGAGCTTGCAGAGCTTGGCGAGGACGAGGGGATCGTGGCGGGCGCGGATGGAGGCTTCGAGGTCGAGGAAGGAGCGGAGGCGGGAGGAGGGGCGGAGGAAGGGGACGGGCTCGGACTTGGGCTTGATGCGGTCAGGGTAGAGGTCGAAGAGGTTGGGGTAGCGGGAGAGGAAGGTCTTCACTTTGATGGGGAGGCGGAGGCGTTCGCGGCGCTTCTCGAGGTAGCGGAGGGGGATGACACGGCCGGGCTCGTTGAGGACCTCGCGGACGACGCGGGCGCAGAGGCGCCACCGCTTGTCGCGCTCGATGGCGGAGTCCAGGAGGCGGTCCTTGCGCCAGTCTACCTTGAGGCTGGAGATGGAGGAGGTCTGGTTGAGGAGGGACGAGGGCCATGGGGGACGGAGACGAGCATTTTGTTTAGTAGGGCTTAGGGTTTTCAGGGGGACGGAGAAGGGGAATCGGAGGAACGAGGGCATCGTGGGACAGACAATCCAGCTGGTGGCATATCTCTTACCTTCCATCCATCAATCCATCCATTAACGTAATGCGAATGGAAGCTTACAAGCTTCCAAGAGAGGCAACGCGAACGCGAGACGATGGGCAAGATATAGCGAGCTGAGCTCCGAGCTGAGCTCCAAGACCATGTCTTCTTCTAAGGTATCTGCAGCAATAACAACACAACAAAACTTTTATTCTCAAATTAGATGACATTAACTGCATGAATTCTTTTCCGACATTTTACTCGATTTAAAATTATTATTATTATTATTTTTTTTTTTTTTTGGATACAAACGGATGATCACATCATCCTAAGATGACTCAAGTCAGAGCTATCGAAATACAAAAGTTGAAAGAGAACTCGAGGGCAAGCATCGTCCTGCTTCCATATCTAAAACCCAGAATGGTCCGCAACTCTAACTGCAACCCAGTCAGCTATATATATATATATATATATATATATATATATATATATATATATATATATATATATACTGGATCAAGGCGCTAATACACCGAAGGATGGACCGAATGTCGATAATCAAAGAGTTAGACGACAAACAGATACCAGGATTTTGCCGGAGCCAACGAATGACAATGATAGAGTCCCCCTCAATGATAAGACAATGAGCACTCAGGACACGGGTGGCCCAGGAAATCCCTTCCCAAGTTGCCGGCAGCTCAGCTAGAAGCACAGATGAGTCAAGATGGCCAAACCCTCCAGTAGCCAACAGCTCATCGTTCGGACCACGTATCACAAAAGCTGATCCAGCAGATCTACCCCAAACACTCCCATCAAAATTGATTTTGACAAACCCTAGAGGTGGGGGCTCCCAAGAAATGTAGGCCATACGACGGCGCGCTGCGATAGCAGCATGGGAGCTCTAGAAGCCAGGGCTATCAGGCTCAATAATAGTCTGATGGAAAGTATACTCCGCAGCTAAGGAGGAAGCTGTCCTGGCGGACATGAGGGAAGGAGCTGCCTCATCAGTGAACACCAGCAGGTTGCGAGATAACCAAATCTGATTAGCAATGTAAGCCCTCAAAGTAACCAACTGATGGAATCCCCGCTCCATGTCCCTCCTGATCAACCCCAAAAAAGAGGCACAGAGAGAAGATGTGGTATTGACTCATGGCCAGGCACCAAAGATCTGCCATATCTGCTTGGCTCTGAAACAAGTGAAGTGATAGCATGATCAACCGATTCCTCCTCCGTGCACATAATGGACAAGTGGGAAGGATGCTCAATCCATGCCTCGAAAGCAGAGAACATGTAGGCAAGCAGTTCCAAGCCAGCTTCCAAAAGAACAGACGAACCCTAGGGTGAGCCGAAAGATGCCATATCCAAGCGACATTAGGAGACTGCTGAGACTGCGGCTTGTAGATCCTCAAGAGGTCCCTAGAAGGAGCCCTGGATAGACAAGATCACCTCCAAACCCTGACATCAGATATATGACCCGGGATGAGAGGAGTGGATAGAATGCGACAGTAAAGGTCATGCCCAAGAAAAGTGGATAGCAAAGGGGTAAGCCAAGCCGAGCGGTCCTGGGCGATTAAGTCAGATACTCTCATTCCACTAGGGATGGCAGTGCTGACAAA
The DNA here is from genome assembly GCA_900491605.1 of Calamus simplicifolius. Lineage (NCBI taxonomy): Eukaryota > Viridiplantae > Streptophyta > Magnoliopsida > Arecales > Arecaceae > Calamus > Calamus simplicifolius. The sequence continues at coordinate 484,366 of UESW01004607.1, read as the reverse complement.
GGTTGGCCACCGAGACAGAGGAAGATCTGCAAACCAAGCATCCCGAACAACATCCACCGAGGTGCCATCGCCAATCATCCAAGAGATGTTGTTCAGATATATGGGGCATGCCGGTAAACCTCTTTCTAGAAAAAAGACTACCCTCGAGTAGGCTGAAGGCCATCAGGAGAACTCCAATCAGCATACTTAGCTTTCATGAAGGAGCTTCATAAACATTGTGGTTCAAGCAGAAATCGCGTGGCATGTCTGGCAAGCAAGCCTCCCTACGTACAGTTAGGGATTGGATCCCCAAACCCCCCTCAGAGATCGGACGACAGACATCATCCCAGGCCACAAGATGAATGCCAATCATGTTTCTTTTCTTGTAAACACATTGATTTTTAAATATCTATTTTAGAAAAAAAAGCACAAAGCCGTTAAACAAAAACATTGCATATTTCCATAAGTCAAAAAATATGACAGATAGACTTTCTCTCCTATTTTTTGACAATCGCCACCATGCAAGGCGAAAGAAAGTGGTAGGGCTACCTACTTAAAGAAGCCGTCGGCGAGAGAGAAATCGCTGCCGAAAAATCACCCTTTTTTTTGTACAAAGAAAAAATCACCCTTTGCTGCAGCTAAAACAAAGAAAAATCATAAAAAATCCTTATTTTAAAATCCAAAATTCAGTGACCAGAGGCTACACCCGACATGTAGGTAAAGTTGGACACTGCACCAAGCCATGGAGCCAAGAGGGAGATAAAGTTGGGCACTGGACCGAGCCTCCCATGACCGTGCCAGGTATGGCCCAGTAAAACGTATCGTGCCGGACTTGAAAAGTCTGACCTGCGGATCAAGCCCGGCATGGCCTGTCCCGAGCCTGGACTGGCATGGCCCAACCGTACCAAGCACGGCACGGCACACGTGCTAGCCCGACACGGCCATAAGGGCCTGGGCCATGCCAGGCACAGCACGGCCCATAAGGGCCTAGGCTGGCACAGCTCACAAAGGCCTAATTAAAAAAAATTAAGTAAAAAAATTAATTTTTTAATAAATTAAAAAATTATTGGGAACAAAGGATTTATTAATATGAAGCCACGGTTGGAGGTTTGGCATAGACCCTATCAGTTTATTAATTTAAAATTAAAATGATACATGAAAGAAGGAGGGCTAGGCCTGACCTCCATAATACAATAAGAAAAGGAAAAAAATAGAAATGACTCACTTTAACAATTAAATATATATATATAATTATAAAAATAGATGACTCACTCATCAGTAGTATTTATATCATCATTTTCGCTGGTTAAATCATGTCCACCTTTATCTTGAAGCCTCGCCTCAGCATCCAACCAATCTTTGAAGCAGAAAAGCATCTCAACTGTCTCGCATGTCATCCTACTTCTCTTTTCGTCCAAAACATGCCAACCTGCACTGAAAGCGGATTCTGATGCTACTATGGACATCGACACAGCTAAAATATCGCGTGCAATAGCAGACATAACAGGATATTGATTTTTAACACTCTTCCACCAAGCTAATACATCTAGATTCTCTATTTGATCTTCATCATATGCAGAATGAAGATCATTTCGTAAATAAAATTCTAGTTCACTACTTAAAGATGAAGAAGATGAAGCATGTGTGTGTCTTCTTTGTGTAATGAATGAAAAAATAGATGACGAACGAGAACTAGAAGAAGCAGAGCTTTGTGCAGGTATTCTAGATCCACAAATTTTTTTTGTCATATAAAACATAAATATCATTAAGAAGTCGTGTTACCTCATTTTAGTTGGTTCAGGATCTTGATTCATGTTTTCACAATATACATCAATTAAAATTTTTGCCACTTAATTTAACTCTAGGATAAAAATAGCAGCTAAGTTATGCAAAGGACATATCATGTCCCAATATTCATTCCATTTAGTTTTCATTCATATATAATAGGAGCTAAAATATCATCAAAATCTATATTCCTTAATTTTTTTACTAATTACATATGTTTTTTTTTAAATGAACAAAAAGTTAGATAATAAATACTAGAAAGAACATTTGTAGCATCATAAAAAGTAACAAAAAAATCTTCTAAAATTTTACCTTTACTCCAATCAGTTTCAATCAATGTAAATCCTAATCCATGATCATTAATGTATGCACTTAATAAATTTTTATGGATATGCATCATGTATAATAGGTACTATTCCAATGAGTAATTACATCGAGTTTAAATTTTTTAAAATGTTTACCATGATATACACATAATTGTTTAAATTCTTGAAGTCTTGCTCTTGAAGCATGAATAAAAGAAATTGTATTTCTAATTTTTGAAATAACATCTTGAATTATGTCCATGCCAGTTTGAACAGAAAGATTTAATATATGACATGCACATCTAATATGAAATAATTATCCTTTTAAAATGGGATGCAAAGAGTCATTTAATAATGCAACAGCATAATTATTATTAGATGAATTATCAAAAGTAATAGATATTATTTATCATTAATATTATATGAGCATGCAGTTTGATAAATAGCATTTGAAAATTATTGCCTTAAAAATCAAAAGCACGAAAGCAAGAATTTATTTATTTAATTACCAATCATTATCAATATAATGAGCAGTAATAGCAATAAAATAATTACTACCTACATATGCCGAGGAGTTAAGGAAACTCTAGAATTTAAATTTGAAAGCGTTTCAGTTAAACTTTGTTTCATTACTAAAAAGTTTATCATAGCTACTTTTCTAAATATATGCCTACTAGTTCTTTTATAAGCAGATTGCAGGGCTAATTGATATATTCTTAAAAATTATAAGATTTACATAAACTAAAGGGTAATTCATCCTGAACTATCCATCTTACAAGTATTTCTTCTGATTTTCATGATTATATGCAAAAGTACTTATAAGTGATCCCCCTTGTATATTAAGGGTACTTTACTGATGACAATCCTGCATCCTATGAGTCTCTAGATGTCTTTTTAAATACCCTATTCTCCCAATACCACAACTATAAAGTTTTGCACATTTTCTACATTTTGCTTTCATGACTCCATCAACCATAACTCTATCAAAATCATTCCAAACATCACTAGTCCTCTTACGAGAAGAGGTTTGACCTTTACTCCGTTCACTGACACTGGCTCTAGAGGGAACTTGGGAATTAGTTTTCTCTTCCTCAGAAGTAGGGGGCATGCCAAAATGACTTTCGTCAAAAAATATCATATCTAAAATTTTAAATTAATAAATGTAAAAAATAAAAAAATAACCACAAGAAGGAATTAAGAAGATGACCATAGGTGGAGGCGTGAAGCCAAAATTTGTGAGCTTCCTCTTGTACTCTTGCCTCTCAAAAAGAAGTGACCTCCTTTCTCTTGTACTTTTCAACAAGAACATCCTTTTGTGTAGTAATTGAACACTTGCTAGAGCACTTGCCACTTGCCAGAACACTTGCAAACTAAAAATTAAATTGCTAGAGCACTTGTTAGAAGAGAGAAATAGTAGTAGTAAAGAAGGAGAGAAGAGTTGGTTTGGTGTGCTGAGAATGAGGGAGGAATGGGCTATATATAGAAGTTTCATTTTTTTTCCAAAAATACGCTGTTATATGGCTGTTGGGGGTTAAAATGGTCAAAACCTTCCCATATGGCCGTTTCTAGCCGTTTTCAATGGCTAAAAACAGCTATAACTGGGTCGTGCAGGCCTGGCCCGTCAAGGGCCCTGCCGGCATGGCCCAGCCTAAAGGTGGGCCGTGGGCCGTGCCGGGCGGGCAAATTTTTTTAATGGGCCATGCCGGGCACGACCCATTTTTTTGGCTGGCCGGCGGGTTTGGGCCATGCCGTGCCAGGCACTAGGTATAGCCCAATGCCCAACTCTAGATGGAGGAGAAGAGATCACCTATTTGGGGTTGTTGTCAGACAGTCAGTTCACTAGCGAAAGTCTAGCGATGCGGTAAAGAATGAGCAGAATAGAGAGGTGCAAGGAAATGAGAGTAATGAATTTTCCTTGTTTCTCTCTCAGCAATGAATAAATTTGTTAACTCCCAAATCGCGGATAAGTTAAGGAAGAAGTGTTAGAAATCTATTAACAATCTACACAATATTGTATAGAATTAATAGATAGGATCTTTGTATTACCTCCAGCCATTGTTTATGATCTACCTCTCAAAGATCTGAATCAGGATCTTGATCTTCTCTTGATATGAATCAGCTGCAGATCTACCTCTCGGGATCTTGATCTATCGCTTCGAAAACCTCTTGGGATCTTGATCTACCACTTCGAGAATCTTGATTGAGTGCTTCCAATCAATGAGCTATTGCACACTATGGTATATGCCCTCAGGATATGCTCTTGATCAGGGAGCCAATATCTCTGCTTCTTTCTAGTTTTCTCTCGATGATATTGTGTTATCAAAAACCTTAGAAGGGATCTTTTATTTAAAGAGATATCTCAAATCCCTTCCACCGCCTACTCCCATCAAAGTAGGCGTTTAACATCATTTAAGGAGATATCGTTATCACTTATTAACTAGTGGATGGCATTGAAAATTATCCGCAAACGATTAAGCTATATTGCAATAAAATAGGACCATCTACCAACACGGGATACTACATTCTCCCACTTGGTCCGCATATTTTATCTTAATCCACAATTCTCAACACTGAACAAGAAATCAAATACATGAATCATAGCGATAGGTTCCTCTATAATTGAGTATTATCTTCTATGTATTACAATGCATTCAATTTCTTTACCACTATTCCAAATGTGACAACATAACATAATGAATAAACCATATGTTTATTCAGAGTCCAAAAAAAAGTTTGTCATTTCTCAAAAGTCATATAACGTGTACACCTGAATGAGAAATAAACAAATAATTGAAATAAGAGTTTCTTTGTACAAATTGTTATCCATACAATTATATCATGGAACCAACTCCCATTCTTATCACATGATCCTTAAATTCTTAATTGGCATGCCTTTAGTCAAAGGATCAGCTATCATCAATTCAGTGCTAACGTGTTCTATGACCACTTTGTTTTCTTTAACACGTTCTCTTATGGCTAAATACTTAATGTCGATATGTTTACTTCGACTACCACTCTTATGGTTTTTAGCCAAAAATACAGCAGCTGAATTGTCACAGTACAGTTTAATTGGCCTAGTAATAGAGTCAACAATTCTAAGCCCTGAGATGAAACTCTTCAACCATACACCTTGCGATGTAGCCTCAAAACAAGCAACGAACTCCGCTTCCATAGTAGAGGTAGCAGTCAAAGTCTGCTTTGCACTCCTCCATGATATGGCTCCACCAGCTAACATAAATATAAATCCTGATGTTGATTTCCGAGAATCAACGCAGCCAGCAAAGTCCGAATCTGAGTAGCCCTCTATCTCCAAATGATCAGTTTGTCTATACATGAGCATGTAGTCCTTGGTCCCTTGAAGATACCTCATGACCTTTTTAGCAGCTCTCCAGTGGTCTAAACCTGGATTACTCTGATATCTTCCCAACATTCCTACTGCAAATGCAATGTCAGGTCTTGTGCAAACCTGAGCATACATTAGGCTTCCAACAGCTGAAGCATATGGAATGTTGTGCATCTGTTCCCGTTCAAGTTCATTTTTAGGGCACTGGTTCAAAGCGAACTTGTCACCCTTCACTATAGGTGCAACACTTGGTGAACAATTTTTCATCCGAAATCTCTCCAAGACTTTATTGATATAAGTTTCTTGAGACAATCCCAAAATGCCTCGAGATCTTTCTCTATGGATCTTAATGCCAATGACATAAGATGCCTCACTCATATCTTTCATATCAAAATTTTTGGAGAGAAATTGTTTCACCTCATATAGCAACCCTTTATCATTGGTTGCAAGTAGAATGTCATCCACATATAGGACCAAGAAACAAATTTTGCTCCCACTAACCTTCTGGTATATACATTGATCCATGATGTTCTCTTCAAAACCAAAGGAAGAGATCACATCATGAAATTTTAAATACCACTGACGTGAGGCTTGTTTCAATCCATATATGGATTTCTTAAGCTTGCAAACCAAATGCTCACCATCACCAGAGGAAAATCCTTCAGGCTGTTTCATGTAAACCTCTTCCTCTAGATCATTAAGGAATGCGGTCTTCACATCCATTTGATGTAACTCAAAATCAAAATGAGCTACCAATGCCATAATTATTCGGAGAGAGTCTTTCTTGGATACAGGAGAAAATGTCTCGTGTAGTCGATTCCTTTCCTCTGAGTGAATCCTTTGGCAACGAGTCTTGCTTTATATCTCTCAATGTTGCCTTGTGAGTCTTTCTTTATTTTGAAGATCCATCTACATCCAATGGCTTTTACACCATCAGGCAACTCAACAAGATCCCAGACTCGATTAGATGCCATAGATTCCATCTCGTCCTTCATGGCATTGAACCACAAGTTTGATTCCTTAGAACTCATGGCTTGTGAAAACGTTTCAGGATCATTTTCGGCTCCAATGTTATAGTCAGATTCATGTAGATACACAACATAATCACTAGGAATTGCTGATTTCTTTATTCTAGTTGATCTTCTTAATGTTGTGTCAATGACCTCTTGAGGAGTATCTTGCACAACTGATTGTTGATGAACAACATGATCTTCTAGATTACCATCAGCTTGTGAAATCTCAATGACTGGTTGTTGGGCACTTAATTGAGTTTGAGGAGTGCTATAAATAACAACCAATCCCTCACTTGAAGTGGAAGCTGGAATAACTGAATGATCTTTCTCAGAAGAAGCCAAATACTGAGATTGATCACTCCCACTGATCAAGTCATTCTCAAGAAATTTTGCATTTCTTGATTCCACAATCCTAGTGCTGTGAGATGGACAATAAAATCTATAACCCTTGGACTTCTCAGCATATCCAATAAAGTATCCACTAATAGTCCTTGGGTCTAGTTTCTTTTCTTGTGGATTATAGACTCTTACTTCAGATGGGCATCCCCAAACACGTATATGTTGCAGACTTGGTTTCCAACCTTTAAATAACTCAAATGGCGTTTTGGAAACAGCCTTGGTTGGAACCCGATTCAATATATACGCAGCAGTTTTAAGAGCTTCAGTCCACAAGGATTTAGGTAGTTAGAGCTGACAATCATGCTCCTTACCATGTCCAATAATGTTCGGTTTCTCCTTTCAGCTACACCGTTTTGGTCAGGAGACCCTGGCATGGTGTATTGTGCAACAATTCCATTTTCTTTCAAGAAACCGAGCAAACGGACCAGGTGCTTGTCCATTCTCAGTGTATCTACCATAATATTCTCCACCTCTATCTGACCTCACGATTTTAATTTGCTTGCCGCATTGTTTCTCTACTTCTGCCTTAAATACCTTAAAGGCATCTAATGCTTCGTTCTTATTATGAAGTAGGTAGAGATACATATATCGTGAATAGTCATCAATAAATGAGATGAAGTATCTCTGACCATACGAATCCATATCTGGGCTACAGATATCCGTATGTATGATCTCCAGTATTTCCGAACTTCTCTTGGCATCTTTCTTGGACTTGTTGGTTTGCTTTCCCTTTATGCAGTCCACACAAGTGTCAAAATCAGTAAAATCAAGAGTATCAAGTACTCCATCTTTTACTAATCTTTTAATTCTCTCAATGGAGATATGACCTAATCTCCGATGCCACAAAATAGAGGAATTCTCATTTATAACACATCTTTTCATACCAGTTTGGGCGTGCATCACATTATAGGTGGTATTATTTTTCAAATTAATTTGGAAAAGATTGTCTGACAATGTACCATTCCCAATAAGCTTAGATTTATAAAATAAATCAACAGAGCTTTTATTAAAATTAAAGGAGTATCCTGCTGGTACAAGCCTTGACACTGAAATCAAATTTCTAGAGAAACTTGGAATATAAAATGTCTTTTCCAAATCCAAAACAAAACCAGAATGTAAAATAAGTCTGCACGTTCCAATTGCTTCCACATGTGAACCCATCTTGTTTCCTGAATAGATGCTTTGTTCACTTCCCAATGGTTTCCTTTGATTTAGAAAACCCTGCAAGGTATTTGAAACATGGATTGTAGAACCAGAATCAATCCACCATGTGTTATGACATATAACCAAATTGGATTCATGACATACGAATGAGGTTAGAGTACCTTTCTTGTCAAGCCAAGCTTTGAATTTGAGACAATCTTTCTTTATATGCCCTTTCTTCTTGCAAAAGAAGCACTTGGACTCCTTCTTGTCTCTGTATGGATGGATACTTTACCCTTTCCTTTGCGTTTGGCTTTGGGAGCTTTAGTCTTCTCTGAGTGACTAAATGTGCACTTTCTCCCATTTCTAAAATCAGCCTCCCTTCCTCTTGAACACACATGGTCAGAAGTTCATTAATTGACCATTTGTCCTTATGTGTGTTGTAAGATATTTTGAAGGGACTATACTGCTGTGGGAGTGAGCTCAAAATAAAGTGCACCAAGAAAGATTCTGACATCTCAACCTCTAGGGATTTCAACTGAGCCGCAATGTCCCTCATCTTCATGATGTGCTCACGCACACCTCCAACCGTAGTGAGCTTCATTGATGATAAT